>CAJHQQ010002077.1:0-73462 GCA_905132885.1 Moricandia moricandioides
GGATAATCACCTTGAAGTTGAATCAAGATCATAGGAGTTATGATGAAGAAGTTATCCCCACTTTTAACCGAAGTGACTCCAGTTTACCCTGTTTGGAGTTTTGGCAATTTTTTCTTGATTCTAATTAAACCAGAATGAATAAAGATGTAAGAAAGCTTGATTTGGACTCATAAATCAGTGTAGAATCATCCTGAAGTTGAATCAATATCATTGGATTTATGATGAAGTTATCCCAGTTTTAACCGAAGTGATCCCAGTTTGCCCTGTTTTGAGATTAGGCCAATTTCTTCTGGATACCTAATAAAACCAGAATGAATCACGATGTAAGAAGCTTGATTTTGACTCATTAATCAGTGTAGAATCACCCTGAAGTTGAATCAAGATCATAGGAGTTATGATGAAGAAGTTATCCCACTTTTAACCGAAGTGATACCAGTTTGCCCTGTTTGGAGAGTTGGAAATTTCTTCTTGATACTAATAAAACCAGAATGAATCACGATATAAGAAGCTTGATTTGAACTCATAAATCAGTGTAGAATCACCCTGAAGTTGAATCAAGATCATAGGAGTTATGATGAAGAAGTCATCCCACTTTTAACCGAAGTGACTCCAGTTTATCCTGTTTGGAGATTTGTAATTTCTTCTTGATTATAATCAAAACCAGTAATGAATCAAGATGTAAGAGCTTGATCTGGACTCATAAATCAGTGTAGATCATACTGAAGTTGAATCAAATATCATTGGATTTATGATGAAGAAGTTATCCCACTTTTAACCGAAGTGATTTCAGTTGCCCTATTTGGAGATTTGTCAATTTCTTCTTGATACTAATAAAACTAAAACGAATCACGATATAAGAAGCTTGATTTGGAAGAATAAATCAGTGTATAATCACCCTGAAGTTGAATCAAGATCATAGGAGTTATGATGTAGAAGTTATCCCACTTTTAACCGAAGTGATTCTAGTTTGTCCTGTTTGGAGAGTTGGCAATTTCTTCTTGATTCTTATCAAACCATAATGAATCAAGACGTAAGAATCTTTATTTGGACTCATAAATCAGTGGATATTCACCCTGAATTTGAATAAATATCATAGGAGTTATGATGAAGAAGTTATCCCACTTTTAACTTAGTGAATCCAGTTTACCCTGTTTGGAGATTTGGCAATTTCTTCTTGATTCTAATTAAACCAGAATGAATCACGATGTAAGAAGCTTGATTTGGACTCATAAATCAGCGTAGAATCATCCTGAAGTTGAATCAATATCATTGGATTTATGATGAAGAAGTTATCCCACTTTTAACCGAAGTGATTCCAGTTTGCCCTATTTGGAGATTTGACAATTTCTTCTTGATACTAATAAAACTAGAATGAATTCAAGATGTAAGAAGCTTGATTTGGACTCATAAATCAGTTTAGAATCACCCTGAAGTTGAATCAATACATAGGAGTTATGATGAAGAAGTTATCACACTTTTAACCGAAGTGATTCCAGTTTTCCCTATTTGGAGATTTGGCAATTTCTTCTTGATACTAATAAAACTGATTGAATCACGATCTAAGAATATTTATTTGGACTCATAAATCAGTGTAGAATCACCCTGAATTTGAATCAAGATGATAGGAGTTATGATGAAGAAGTAATCCCAGTTTTAACCGAAGTGATTCCAGTTTGCCCTGTTTGGAAAGTTGGCAATTTCTTCTTGATACTAATAAAACCAGAATGAATCAAGATGTAAGAAGCTTTATTTGAACTCATTAATCAGTGTAGAATCACCCTGAAGTTGAATCAAGATCATAGGAGTTATGATGAAGAAGTTATCCCACTTTTAACCGAAGTGATTCCAGTTTGCCCTATTTGGAGATTTGACAATTTCTTCTTGATACTAATAAAACTAGAATGAATCAAGATGTAAGAATCTTGATTTGGACTCATAAATCAGTTTAGAATCACCCTGAAGTTGAATCAATACATAGGAGTTATGATGAAGAAGTTATCACACTTTTAACCGAAGTGATTCCAGTTTTCCCTATTTGGAGATTTGACAATTTCTTCTTGATACTAATAAAACTGATTGAATCACGATCTAAGAATATTTATTTGGACTCATAAATCAGTGTAGAATCACCCTGAATTTGAATCAAGATGATAGGAGTTATGATGAAGAAGTAATCCCACTTTTAACCGAAGTGATTCCAGTTTGCCCTGTTTGGAAAGTTGGCAATTTCTTCTTGATACTAATAAAACCAGAATGAATCAAGATGTAAGAAGCTTTATTTGAACTCATTAATCAGTGTAGAATCACCCTGAAGTTGAATCAAGATCATAGGAGTTATGATGAAGAAGTTATCCCACTTTTAACCGAAGTGATTCCAGTTTGCCCTGTTTGGAGAGTTGGCAATTTCTTCTTGATACTAATAAAACCAGAATGAATAATGATATAAGAAGCTTGATTTGAACTCATAAATCAGTTTAGAATCACCCTGAAGTTGAATCAATATCATAGGAGTTATGATGAAGAAGTTATCCCACTTTTAACCGAAGTGACTCCAGTTTACCCTTTTTGGAGATTTGGCAGTTTCTTCTTGATTCTAATCAAACCTGAATGAATCAAGATGTAAGAAGCTTGATTTGGACTCATAAATCAGTGTAGAATCATCCTGAAGTTTAATCAATATCATTGGAGTTATGATGAAGAAGTTATCCCACTTTTAACCGAAGTAATCCCAGTTTGCCCTTTTTTGAGATTTGGCAATTTCTTCTTGATACTAATAAAATCATAATGAATCACGATGTAAGAAGCTTGATTTGGACTCATCAATCAGTGTAGAATCACCCTGAAATTGAATCAAGATCATAGGAGTTATGATGAAGAAGTTATCCCACTTTTAACCGAAGTGATTCCAGTTTGCCCTGTTTGGAGAGTTTGCAATTTCTTCTTGATTCTAATCAAACCATAATGAATCAAGATGTAAGAATCTTGATTTGGACTCATAAATCAGTGGATAATCACCCTGAAGTTGAATCAATATCATAGGAGTTATGATGAAGAAGTTATCCCACTTTTAACCGAAGTGAATCCAGTTTACCCTGTTTGGAGATTTGGTAATTTATTCTTGATACTAATAAAACCAGAATGAATCACGATGTAAGATGCTTGATTTGGACTCATTAATCAGTGTAGAATCATCCTGAAGTTGAATCAATATCATTGGACTTATGATGAAGAAGTTATTCCACTTTTAACTGAAGTGATTCCAGTTTATCCTGTTTGGAGATTTGGCAATTTCTTCTTGATTCTAATCAACCAGAATGAATCACGATCTAAGAATATTTATTTGTACTCATAAATCAGTGTAGAATCACCCTGAATTTGAATCAAGATGATAGGAGTTATGATGAAGAAGTAATCTCACTTTTAACCGAAGTGATTCCAATTTGCCATGTTTGGAAATTTGGCAATTTCTTCTTGATACTAATAAAACCAGAATGAATCAAGATGTAAGAAGCTTTATTTGAACTCATTAATCAGTGTAGAATCACCCTGAAGTTGAATCAATATCATAGGAGTTATGATGAAGAAGTTATCCCACTTTTAACCGAAGTGACTCCAGTTTACCCTTTTTGGAGATTTGACAGTTTCTTCTTGATTCTAATCAAACCAGAATGAATCAAGATGTAAGAAGCTTGATTTGGACTCATAAATCAGTGTAGAATCATCCTGAAGTTTAATCAATATCATTGGAGTTATGATGAAGAAGTTATCCCACTTTTAACCGAAGTAATCCCAGTTTGCCCTTTTTTGAGATTTGACAATTTCTTCTTGATACTAATAAAATCAGAATGAATCACGATGTAAGAAGCTTGATTTGGACTCATCAATCAGTGTAGAATCACCCTGAAATTGAATCAAGATCATAGGAGTTATGATGAAGAAGTTATCCCACTTTTAACCGAAGTGATTCCAGTTTGCCATGTTTGGAGAGTTTGCAATTTCTTCTTGATTCTAATCAAACCATAATGAATCAAGATGTAAGAATCTTGATTTGGACTCATAAATCAGTGGATAATCACCCTGAAGTTGAATCAATATCATAGGAGTTATGATGAAGAAGTTATCCCACTTTTAACCGAAGTGATTCCAGTTTGTCCTGTTTGGAGAGTTGACAATTTCTTCTTGACACTAATAAAAACAGAATGAATCACGATGTAAGAAGCTTGATTTGGACTCATTAATCAGTGTAGAATCATCCTGAAGTTGAATCAATATCATTGGACTTATGATGAAGAAGTTATTCCACTTTTAACTGAAGTGATTCCAGTTTATCCTGTTTGGAGATTTGGCAATTTCTTCTTGATTCTAATCAACCAGAATGAATCACGATGTAATAAGCCTGATTTCTACCCATAAATCAGTGTAGAATCACTCTGAAGTTGAATCAATATCATAGGAATTATGATGAATAAGTTATCCCACTTTTAACCGAAGTGATTCCAGTTTGCCCTGTTTGGAGATTTGGCAATTTATTCTTGATACTAATAAAACAAGAATTAATAACGATGTAAGAAGCTTGATTTGGACTCATTAATCAGTGTAGAATCACCCTGAAGTTGAATAAAGATCATAGGAGTTAAGATGAAGAAGTTATCCCACTTTTAACCGAAGTGATTCCAGTTTACCCTGTTTGGAGATTTGGCAATTTCTTCTTGATTCTAATTAAACCAGAATGAATCAAGATATAAGAAGCTTGATTTAGACTCATAAATCAGTGTAGAATCATACTGAAGTTGAATCAATATCATTGGATTTATGATGAAGAAGTTATCCCACTTTTAACCGAAGTGATTTCAGTTTGCCCTATTTGGAGATTTGTCAATTTCTTCTTGATACTAATAAAAATAAAATGAATCACGATTAAAGAAGCTTGATTTGGAAGAATAAATCAGTGTAGAATCACCCTGAAGTTGAATCAAGATCATAGGAGTTATGATGTAGAAGTTATCCCACTTTTAACCGAAGTGATTCCAGTTTGCCCTGTTTGGAGAGTTGGCAATTTCTTCTTGATTCTTATCAAACCATAATGAATCAAGACGTAAGAATCTTTATTTGGACTCATAAATCAGTGGATATTCACCCTGAATTTGAATAAATATCATAGGAGTTATGATGAAGAAGTTATCCCACTTTTAACTTAAGTGAATCCAGTTTACCATGTTTGGAGATTTGGCAATTTCTTCTTGATTCTAATTAAACCAGAATGAATCACGATGTAAGAAGCTTGATTTGGACTCATAAATCAGCGTAGAATCATCCTGAAGTTGAATCAATATCATTGGATTTATGATGAAGAAGTTATCCCACTTTTAACCCAAGTGATTCCAGTTTGCCCTATTTGGAGATTTGACAATTTCTTCTTGATACTAATAAAACTAGAATGAATCACGATGTCAGAAGCTTTATTTGGACTCATAAATCAGATTAGAATCACCATGAAGTTAAATCAAGATCATAGGAGTTATACTGAAGAAGTTATCCCACTTTTAACCAAAGTGATTCCAGTTTGCCCTTTTTGGAGAGTTGGCAATTTCTTCTGGATTCTAATCAAACCATAATGAATCAAGATGTAAGAAGCTTTATTTGGACTCATAAATCAGTGGATAATCACCCTGAAGTTGTATCAAGAACATAGGAGTTATGATTAAGATGTTATTCCACTTTTAACCGAAGTGATTCCAGTTTATCCTTTTTGGAGATTTGATAATTTCTTCTTGATTCTAATCAAACCAGAATGAATCACGATGTAAGAAGCTTGATTTGTACTCATAAATCAGTGTAGAATCACACTGAAGTTGAATCAATATCATAGGAGTTATGATGAAGAAGTTATCCCACTTTTAACCGAAGTGATTCCATGTTTGTCCTGTTTGGAGATTTGGCAATTTATTCTTGATACTAACAAAAACAGAATGAATCAAGATGTAAGAAGATTGATTTGGACTCATTAATCAGTGTAGAATCACCCTGAAGTTGAATCAAGATCATAGGAGTTATGATGAAGAAGTTATCTCACTTTTAACCGAAGTGATTCCAGTTTGCCATGTTTGGAGAGTTTGCAATTTCTTCTTGATTCTAATAAAACCATAATGAATCAAGTTGTAAGAATCATGATTTGGACTCATAAATCAGTTTAGAATCACCCTGAAGTTCAATCAAGATCATAGGAGTTATGATGAAGAGGTTATGCCACTTTTAACCGAAGTGATTCTAGTTTACCCTGTTTGGAGATTTGACAATTTCTTCTTGATACAAATAAAACCAGAATGAATCACGATGTAAGAAGCTTGATTTGGACTCATAAATCAGTTTAGAATCACCCTGAATTTGAATCAAGATCATAGGAGTTATGATGAAGAAGTTATCCCATTTTTAACCAAAGTGACTCCAGTTTATCCTGTTTGGAGATTTGGCAATTTCTTCTTGATTCTAATTAAACCAGAATGAATAAAGATGTAAGAAGCTTGATTTGGACTCATAAATCAGTGTAGAATCATCCTGAAGTTGAATCAATATCATTGGATTTATGATGAAGAAGTTATCCCACTTTTAACCGAAGTGATTTCAGTTTATCCTATTTGGAGATTTGACAATTTCTTCTTGATATTAATAAAAATAAAATGAATCACGATGTAAGAAGCTTGATTTGGACTCATAAATCAGTGTATAATCACCCTGAAGTTGAATCAAGATCATAAGAGTTATGATGAAGAAATTATCCCACTTTTAACCGAAGTGATTCCAGTTTACCCTGTTTGGAGAGTTGACAATTTCTTTTTGATACTAATAAAACCAGAACGAATCACGATGTAAGAAGCAAGATTTGGACTCATAAATCAGTGTAGAATCACCCTGAAGTTGAATCAAGATCATAGGAGTTATGATGAAGAAGTTATCCCACTTTTAACCAAAGTGATTCCAGTTTTCCCTGTATGGAGATTTGATAATTTATTCTTGATACTAATAAAACCAGAATGAATCACGATGTAAGAAGCTTGATTCAGACTCATTAATCAGTGTAGAATCATCCTGTTTGGAGATTTGGCAATTTCTTCTTGATTCTAATCAAACCAGAATGAATCAAGACGTAAGAAGATTGATTTGGACTCATAAATCAGTGTAGAATCATCCTGAATTTGAATCAATATCATTGGAGTTATGATGAAGAAGTTATCCCACTTTTAACCGAAGTGATTCTAGTTTGCCCTCGTTGGAGAGTTGGCAATTTCTTCTTGACACTAATAAAAACAGAATGAATCACGATGTAGGAAGCTTGATTTGGACTCGTAAATCAGTGTAGAATCACCCTGAAGTTGAATCAAGATCATAGGAGTTATGATGAATAAATTATCCCACTTTTAACTAAAGTGATTCCAGTTTTCCCTGTATGGAGATTTGACAATTTATTCTTGATACTAATAAAACCAGAATGAATCACGATGGAAGAAGCTTTATTTGGAATCATTAATCATTGTAGAATCACCCTGAAGTTGAAGCAATATCATAGGAGTTATGTGAAGAAGTTATCCCAATTTTAACCGAAGTGACTCCAGTTTACCCTGTTCGGAGATTTGGCAATTTCTTCTTTATTCTAATCAAACCAGAATGAATCAAAATGTAAGAAGCTTTATTAGGACTCATAAATCAGTATAGAATCATCCTGAAGTTGAATCAATATCATTGGAGTTATGCCTTTCATTCCCTTGTTTCGTCGTGGCACACCCCCCCCCCCCACAAGCACCCTCCGGCTCAGGGGGGACCAGAAAAGGCCTTTCGTGATGAAGAAGTTATCCCACTTTTACCGAAGTGATTCCAGTTTGTCCTATTTGGAGATTTGGCAATTTCTTCTTGATACTAATAAAACTAGAATGAATCACGATGTAAGAAGCTTGATTTGGACTCATAAATCAGTTTAGAACCACCCTGAAGTTGAAGCAAGATCATAGGAGTTATGATGAAGAAGTTATCCCACTTTTAACCGAAGTGACTCCATTTTACCCTGTTTGGAGATTTGGCAATTTCTTCTTGATTCTAATCAAACCAGAATGAATCATGATGTAAGAAGCTTTATTTGGACTCATAAATCAGTCTATAATCATCCTGAATTTGAATCAATATCATTGGACTTATGATGAAGAAGTTATCCCACTTTTCACCGAAGTGATCCCAGTTAACCCTGTTTGGAGATTTGGCAATTTATTCTTGATACTAATAAAACCAGAATGAATCACGATGTAAGAAGCTTGATTTAGACTCATTAATCAGTGTAGAATCACCCTGGAGTTGAATCAATATCATTGGAGTTATGATGAAGAAGTTATCCCACTTTTAACCGAAGTGATTCCTGTTTGCCCTGTTTGGAGAGTTGGCAATTTCTTCTTGATACTAATAAAACCAGAATGAATCACGATGTAAGAAGCTTGATTTGGACTCATAAATCAGTGTAGAATCACCCTGAAGTTGAATCAAGATCATAGGAGTTATGATGAAGAAGTTATCCCACTTTTAACCAAAGTGATTCCAGTTTTCCCTGTATGGAGATTTGAAAATTTATTCTTGATACTAATAAAACCAGAATGAATCACGATGTAAGAAGCTTGATTCAGGACTCATTAATCAGTGTAGAATCACCCTGAAGTTGAATCAAGATCATAGGAGTTATGATGAAGAAGTTATCCCACATTTAACCAAGTGATTCCAGTTTATCCTGTTTGGAGATTTGGCAATTTGTTCTTGATTCTAATCAAACCAGAATGAATCAAGACGTAAGAAGCTTGATTTGGACTCATAAATCAGTGTAGAATCATCTTGAAGTTGAATCAATATCATTGGAGTTATGATGAAGAGGTTATCCCACTTTTAACCGAAGTGATTCAAGTTTGCCATGTTTGGAGAGTTGGCAATTTGATAGAAATCCCTCCTGGGAATCGGCACTCGAACGTTGGCGATGAATATGCTTGGATCGAGAAATCGACCAAAGGAGGGTGGAATGGATGATGGATTGTAGTCGAAGATGATGAGATGCTCTTCAGAGACTGATTTGCGGATGGATCAATCCCTTGTGTAAAAGTGCCCTTGATCAAGAGAATGAACTCTAATTTCGATCAAGGACGAGTTGCTTACAGAGAATGAACTCCTAGCATTACGATGTTCCGAAGAACAAAGGATTCAACAAATATAAAAGTTGATTTTATTAAAAAAGTTGAATGAACAAAACAATACAATGCAATGCCTTTATATAATAGGTTGTCGGTTAGACCAAATGATGCAATACAGGATGAGCTAATCTTAGATGAACTTAATGATGAAGCTGAATGGATGCAAGAACCAAGTTACTATGAAGAAGATGATATGGACCAGACCCAAAATGAAGATGTTTCTCTCTCAGCCCAAAAGAAGTCCAATGACCAGAAAGAAGATCCATTTGTCATATCTGTTGGGCCCATCACGAGATCCAGGTCCAAGAAGCTTATTGAGAAGATTGCTTGCCTTGTTCTGAACCAAGAAAGTGAGGAAGAGTTACTTGGCCAAACCACCATCACCCCAACCACCTTCATTTACTCGGCTGTCTTCTACAACAACTAATTTACTTATGTTTTTGTCTTATTTCTTTTCCCTAAGTGCTCATGCACGAAACTACAAGTCCCAAGGCTGTCATGCACGAGATTGTTGTCATTTTTCCTTTAAAACTCTGTTTTGGTTTCATTTGGAAGACAATCATCATTTTTATCAAAAACTCATTTCTCTTTGGTGATTCATTTGTTCTTAGAACAACTTGATTGTGGAGGTGTGTGAACCCAAAACAATCAACAAGCTCTCAATCTGACTGGTGTGTCAAATCCAGAGTGAGAGAGTGAAGAATCTGAGGTCTTTTCCGCAACCCTCAGTGTTTCAATCGATCAAATCCTTTCAACCCATCTATCCATAAACCCTAATTCGTCCATCAAGCCAATATCCATCAAAAACCATCTTTCAATCTGTTACAGAGTAGATCCAACCAAAATCAGAGTGGAAATCCTTGGGAAAAAGTCATTAAGTGGTATCAGAGCAACCACTCTGTTGATCTACAAGTTCTGGGATATTTTTCAATCTCTAAACTATCAAAGTCTGAAACTTTCTGGGATTTCAAGTTCATTTCTTTGGGATTTCGAATTCATCTTTTATTCTGGGTATTTCTGTTCTTATCAGTCTCTTATCTGTCTATCTGTTTGCAAGTGAGCCAAATCTGATTGAGAAAGAAAATCCCCAGGAGAAATCGGGTTCAGTCTAGGAGAAATCAGACTGAGGTTTGGTAAAATCACTTGCTCATCCAAAATCTTGCAATCTGTCTATCTTTTCTTTTCTTTGGGGATTTGGGTTTCTGCATTTTTCACTTGATTGGGTTGTTTACAGAACCATTGAATCACTATCATCACCAAAAGCTCGAGAGATCAAAGGATATTGTGAGGAGAGAGTTCTGTTTATTGCTAAAGTTTGTTGATTTTGCAGGAAACCATGTCTGGAGAAAACAATGAACAAGAAGGAACACCAACACCTGCTGTCAATATTAATCCTTTTCAAATGCAGGCTCTAATTGCTGAGATCACCAAGCAAGTTCAAGATAATCTGATCAGAAGAGAAGAGGAAGCCAATGAATTATTTTATGGTTCTAGACAGCCTAGAAACAGAGCTGCAGAACGACAAGAAAGGAGAACCAGAAGGGAATCTAGTGAAGTTGAATCTGATGATGCTTATTCCTCTTCAGACAGAAGTGTAACCAAGTCCAGAAGAAACAACAACCAGCGTCCAAGAGTCAATGATAACTTGGGAAATATCAAGCTGAGAATCCCACCTTTTGCTGGAAAGAGTGATCCTGATGCATACTTGGAGTGGGAAAGAAAAATGGAACTAGTTTTTGATACTCAAACCTATTCTGAAGAGAAGAAAGTGAAGCTTGCTGCAACTGAGTTCAGTGGGTATGCTATCAACTGGTGGGAGCAGATCATCCACAAGAGAAGACAAACTGGAGTGCCGCCAGTTACTTCTTGGTATGAAATGAAAACTCTTATGAAAGCTAGATTTGTTCCATCTCATTATGGCAGAGATCTTCACCAGAAGCTCAGGAGACTGACTCAAGGAAACAAGAGTGTAGATGACTATTTCCAGGAAATGGAGACTCTCATGATCAAAGCCAACGTTAATGAAGATGAGGAATCCACAATGGCAAGGTTCCAGGGAGGTCTTAACAGAGATGTGCAGGATCGCCTAGAGATGCAAGACTTCAATAACATGGAAGAACTCCTTCATAAGGCAGTGCTTATTGAGCAGCAGAACAAGAGAAAGTCTTCTTACTCCAGGAACCAGTATGGGTCATCTTCTAAGCCAGCTTACAACAAAGAAGAAAAGAGTATCAGTAAGCCAAAAGAAGAAGTTAGGACATGGGAAAAGAGCAGAGATGACAAAGGAAAAGCACCAGCTACCAGAACCAGAGATGTGAAGTGTTTCAAGTGTCATGGCATTGGACACTATGCTAATGAGTGTTCAAACAAAAGAGCTATGATTCTGCTAGAAGGTGGAGGTTATGAAACCGAAGAAGAAGCTCTAGAAACCAACACTGATGAAGAAGAAGTTGATTATCCAGTCAAGGGAGAGCTACTGGTTACTAGGAGAACTTTGAGTGTGAAGCAAAAGGAAGAAGAGCAGAACCAGCGTGAGAACCTGTTCCATACTAGATGTCAGATTCAAGACAAGGTTTGCAGCTTGATTATTGATGGAGGAAGTTGCACTAATGTGGCGAGTTCATCCCTGGTTGAGAAGCTTAATCTGAAGGTTCAGAAACATCCAAAGCCTTACACTCTGCAGTGGCTTAGTGAAGATGGAGATTTGAAGGTACAGAAACAAGTGAAGGTTCCTATCACCATTGGAAGATATGCAGATGAGATACTGTGTGATGTTCTTCCTATGGATGCCGGACATATTCTCTTAGGAAGACCATGGCAGTATGATCACAAGGTGATGCATGATGGATTCACAAATCGCCACTCCTTTGAACACCAAGGCAAGAAGATCACCTTAGTCCCACTGTCACCTCATGAAGTTCACCTTGACCAAGTGCAACTGAAAAACAAAAGAGAGGCTGACAAGGAACAAAAGGTAAGAAACACCAATTTATTTGTCAAGAATGTTGAGGTTAAGAGAAACATGTATGCTCAGCAGGCTATGATCTTGTTTGTTTACAAGAGAACACTAACCTCATCTTCTAACAATGCACCGGCTATTCCGAGTGAGTTTGATTTTATTTTGCAGGAGTATAGTGATGTTTTTGCAGAGGAGAATGAACAAGGTCTGCCTCCAATCCGTGGCATAGAACATCAGATTGACTTTGTTCCAGGAGCTTCATTGCCAAACAGACCAGCCTATCGTTCCAACCCTGTAGAGACTTTGGAGCTTCAAAGACAAGTTACTGAGCTTATGGAAAAAGGTCACATCCGAGAGAGCCTCAGTCCTTGTGCTGTTCCTGTGCTGCTTGTTCCAAAGAAAGATGGAACTTGGAGAATGTGTGTAGACTGTCGAGCCATCAACAACATCACGGTAAAGTACAGACATCCCATTCCTCGTCTTGATGATATGCTAGATGAACTTCATGGTTCCTGTTATTTTTCTAAAATTGATTTGAAAAGTGGGTATCATCAGATAAGAATGAAAGAGGGGGATGAATGGAAAACGGCTTTTAAAACAAAACATGGTTTGTATGAATGGCTTGTGATGCCATTTGGTTTAACAAACGCCCCTAGCACTTTTATGAGACTGATGAATCATGTCTTGCGGTCTTACATAGGGTTGTTTGTTGTGGTTTACTTTGATGACATTCTAATTTACAGTAAAACCTTGTCTGATCATGTTGAACATTTGAGAAAGGTTTTAGATGTCCTGAGAAAAGAAGTCTTGTTTGCTAACTTTAAAAAGTGCTCTTTTGGTACAGATAACCTTGTCTTTTTAGGTTTTGTTGTGACTTCTCAGGGAATACAGGTGGATGAAGAGAAAGTGAAAGCCATAAGAGACTGGCCAACTCCTAAAAACGTGGGAGAAGTGAGAAGCTTTCATGGTCTTGCTGGATTCTATAGGAGATTTGTGAAGAACTTTAGCACCATTGCTGCACCTCTCACTGAAGTGATCAAGAAAACCGTGGGATTCACTTGGGGTCCAGCTCAAGAAGATGCTTTCAAACTGCTAAAAGGGAAGTTGACTAATGCACCACTTCTTATGCTTCCTGATTTCGGAAAAAACTTTTGAAATAGAGTGTGATGCTTCTGGTGTAGGTATTGGAGCTGTTTTGATGCAGGAGAAGAAACCCATTGCTTATTTCAGTGAGAAGCTTGGAGGTGCCACTCTGAACTATCCAACCTATGACAAAGAACTCTATGCCCTAATCCGTGCTCTCCAGACTTGGCAACATTATCTCTGGCCCAAGGAGTTTGTCATTCATACTGATCATGAATCCTTGAAACATCTGAAGGGTCAACAAAAGCTCAACAAAAGACATGCCAAATGGGTGGAGTTTTTGGAAACATTTCCTTATGTCATTCAGTACAAACAAGGTAAGGAGAATGTGGTTGCTGATGCCCTTTCTCGAAGGTACACTCTTCTCTCTACTTTGGAAACTCAACTCCTCGGTTTTGAACAGATTAAGTCATACTATGCAACTGATCCTGACTTCAAAGAAGTTTATTCTAAGTGTGATAATGTTGCTGTAGAAAAACATTTCAAGAATGATGGTTTTCTGTTTTATGAGTCAAGATTGTGTGTTCCTAACTGTTCTTTGAGAGATCTCTTTGTCAGGGAAGCCCATGGAGGAGGATTGATGGGTCATTTTGGCGTTGATAAAACCCTGAAGAGTTTGCAGCATCACTTCTACTGGCCAAGAATGAGAAAGGATGTGGAAAAGCTGTGCAATCAGTGTGCTACTTGCAAGCAAGCCAAAGCAACAAACCAAACCAAAGGTATGTATATGCCTCTGCCTATTCCATCAGAACCCTGGGTAGATATCTCAATGGATTTTGTTCTTGGACTGCCTAGAACTAGGAAAGGAAGAGATTCTATCTTTGTTGTGGTAGATAGATTTTCTAAAATGGCTCATTTCATTCCCTGCCACAAAACTGATGATGCTTCTTTGATTGCTGACTTGTTCTTTAAAGAAGTAGTTCGTTTACATGGAATGCCTAGATCAATTGTGTCTGATAGGGATACTAAGTTCTTGAGTCATTTCTGGAAAACTTTGTGGGCAAAACTTGGAACCAAACTGATGTTTTCTACTACTTGCCATCCTCAGACTGATGGACAAACTGAAGTAGTTAATAGATCTCTGTCTACTCTCTTGCGAGCAATCATTAAAAAGAATCTTAAGACTTGGGAAGATTGTTTGCCTCATGTTGAATTTGCATACAACCATTCTGTTCATAGGGCTACTAAATTTTCTCCATTTCAGATTGTTTATGGATTTAGTCCTTTGACTCCTCTGGATATGTTGTCTTTGCCTTTGAAAGAACAAGCTAACCTTGATGGCAAACAGAAGGCCGAGTTTGTTGTGTCTTTGCATAAACAGGTTAAGGAGAATATTGAAGCTATGACAAAGCAGTATGAGAAGTATGCCAACAAAGGAAGGCGTGAACTGATCTTTAATCCTGGAGACTCGGTCTGGATATACCTCAGGAAGGATAGATTTCCAAATGAAAGGAAGTCCAAACTGATGAAAAGAAGAGATGGTCCTTTCAAAGTGCTTGAGCGAATCAACAATAACGCATACAAGATTGATCTTCAAGATAAGTATTCTGTGAGTTCAACTTTCAATGTTTCTGACTTGGCTCCTTTTCATGCAGATCACTTGGATTTGAGGACAAATCCTTTCAAAGGAGGAGGGGATGATGCAATCCAGGATGAGCTAATCTTAGATGAACTTAATGATGAAGCTGAATGGATGCAAGAACCAAGTTACTATGAAGAAGATGATATGGACCAGACCCAAAATGAAGATGTTTCTCTCTCAGCCCAAAAGAAGTCCAATGACCAGAAAGAAGATCCATTTGTCATATCTGTTGGGCCCATCACGAGATCCAGGTCCAAGAAGCTTATTGAGAAGATTGCTTGCCTTGTTCTGAACCAAGAAAGTGAGGAAGAGTTACTTGGCCAAACCACCATCACCCCAACCACCTTCATTTACTCGGCTGTCTTCTACAACAACTAATTTACTTATGTTTTTGTCTTATTTCTTTTCCCTAAGTGCTCATGCACGAAACTACAAGTCCCAAGACTGTCATGCACGAGATTGTTGTCATTTTTCCTTTAAAACTCTGTTTTGGTTTCATTTGGAAGACAATCATCATTTTTATCGAAAACTCATTTCTCTTTGGTGATTCATTTGTTCTTAGAACAACTTGATTGTGGAGGTGTGTGAACCCAAAACAATCAACAAGCTCTCAATCTGACTGGTGTGTCGAATCCAGAGAGAGAGAGTGAAGAATCTGAGGTCTTTCCGCAACCCTCAGTGTTTCAATCGATCAAATCCTTTCAACCCATCTATCCATAAACCCTAATTCGTCCATCAAGCCAATATCCATCAAAAACCATCTTTCAATCTGTTACAGAGTAGATCCAACCAAAATCAGAGTGGAAATCCTTGGGAAAAAAGTCATTACCACTGCCTTGAAGAACTTGGTCTTGATCGTTCTTGCAAGGATATCCATTCCCATAACAAAGAGCATCCTAGGGAAACGCATCAGAATCAAATCAAGGAGTTATGATGCAATGAAATTATCCCACCTTTTAACCGAAGTGAATCTAGTTTTGCCCTGTTTGAGATTTGGCAATTTCCTTCTTGATATCTAATAAAACCAGATATGAATCCGATGTGAAGAAGATTGATTTGGATCTCATAAATCAGGTGTAGAATCACCCTGAAGTTGAATCAAGATCATAGGAGTTATGATGAAGAAGTTATCCCACTTTTAACCGAAGTGATTCCAGTTTACCTGTTTGGAGAGTTGGCAATTTCTTCTTGATACTAATAAAACCAGAATGAATCACGATGTAAGAAGCTTGATTTGGACTCATAAATCAGTTTAGAATCACCCTGAAGTTGAATCAAGATCATAGGAGTTATGATGAAGAAGTTATCCCACTTTTAACCGAAGTGACTCCAGTTTACCCTGTTTGGAGATTTGGCAATTTCTTCTTGATTCTAATCAAACCAGAATGAATCAAGATGTAAGAAGCTTGATTTGGACTCATAAATCAGTGTAGAATCACCCTGAAGTTGAATCAATATCATTGGAGTTATGATGAAGAAGTTATCCCACTTTTAACCGAAGTGATTCCAGTTTGCCCTGTTTGGAGATTTGGCAATTTCTTCTTGATACTAATAAAACCAGAATGAATCACGATGTAAGAAGCTTGATTTGGACTCATAAATCAGTGTAGAATCACCCTGAAGTTGAATCAAGATCATAGGAGTTATGATGAAGAAGTTATCCCACTTTTAACCGAAGTGATTCCAGTTTTCCCTGTTTGGAGATTTGACAATTTATTCTTGATACTAATAAAACCAGAATGAATCACGATGTAAGAAGCTTGATTTGGACTCATTAATCAGTGTAGAATCACCCTGAAGTTGAATCAAGATCATAGGAGTTATGATGAAGAAGTTATCCCACTTTTAACCGAAGTGATTCCAGTTTACCCTGTTTGGAGATTTGGCAATTTCTTCTTGATTCTAATCAAACCAGAATGAATCAAGATGTAAGAAGCTTTATTTGGACTCATAAATCAGTATAGAATCATCCTGAAGTTGAATCAATATCATTGGAGTTATGATGAAGAAGTTATCCCACTTTTAACCGAAGTGATTCCAGTTTGCCCTATTTGGAGATTTGGTAATTTCTTCTTGATACTAATAAAACCAGAATGAATCACGATGTAAGAAGCTTGATTTGGACTCATAAATCAGTGTAGAATCACCCTGAAGTTGAAGCAAGATCATAGGAGTTATGATGAAGAAGTTATCCCACTTTTAACCGAAGTGATTCCAGTTTGCCTGTTGGAGATTTGGCAATTTCTTCTTATTCTAATAAACCAGAATGAATCAAGATGTAAGAAGCTTGATTTGGACTCATAAATCAGTGGATAATCACCTGAAGTTGAATCAATATCATTGGAGTTATGATGAAGAAGTTATCCACTTTTAACCGAAGTGATTCCAGTTTATCCCTGTTTGGAGATTTGCAATTTCTTCTTGATACAAATAAAACCAGAATGAATCACGATGTAAGAAGCTTGATTTGGACTCATAATCAGTGTAGAATCATCCTGAAGTTGAATCAATATCATTGGATTATGATGAAGAAGTTATCCCACTTTTAACCGAAGTGATTCCAGTTTGCCATGTTTGGAAATCTGACAATTTATTCTTGATACTAATAAAACCAGAATAAATCACGATGTAATAAGCTTGATTTGGTCTCATTAATCAGTGTAGAATCACCCTGAAGTTGAATCAAGATCATAGGAGTTATGATGAAGAAGTTATCCCACTTTTAACCGTAGTGATACCAGTATACCTGTTTGGAGATTTGGCAATTTCTTCTTGATTCTAATCAAACCAGAATGAATCAAGACGTAAGAAGATTGATTTGGACTCATAAATCAGTGTAGAATCATCCTGAAGATGAATCAATATCATTGGAGTTATGATGAAGAAGTTATACCACTTTTAACCGAAGTGATTCCAGTTTGTCCTGTTTGGAGAGTTGACAATTTCTTCTTGACACTAATAAAAACAGAATGAATCACGATGTAGGAAGCTTGATTTGGACTCTTAAGTCAGTTTAGAATCACCCTGAATTTGAATCAAGATCATAGGAGTTATGATGATGAAGTTATCCCACTTTGAACCGAAGTGATTCCAGTTTACCATGTTTGGAGAGTTGGCAATTTCTTCGTGATACTAATAAAACCAGAATGAATCACAATGTAAGAAGCTTGATTTGGACTCATAAATCAGTTTAGAATCACCCTGAATTTGAATCAAGATCATAGGAGTTATGATGAAGAAGTTATCCCACTTTTAACCGAAGTTACTCCAGTTTACCCTGTTTGGAGTTTTGGCAATTTCTTCTTGATTCTAATCAAACCAGAATGAATCAAGATGTAAGAAGCTTTATTTGGACTTATAAATCAGTGGATAATCATCCTGAAGTTGAATCAATATTATAGGAGTTATGATGAAGATGTTATTCCACTTTTAACCGAAGTGATTCTAGTTTATCTTGTTCGGAGATTTTGCAATTTCTTCTTGATTCTAATCAGACCAGAATGAATCAAGCTGTAAGAAACTTGATATGGACTCATAAATCAGTGTATAATCATCCTGAAGTTGAATCAATATCATTGGAGTTATGATGAAGAAGTTATCCCACTTTTAACCGAAGTGATTCCAGTTTGCCCTATTCGGAAATCTGGCAATTTATTCTTGATACTAATAAAACCAGAATGAATCACGATGTAAGAAGCTTGATTTGGACTCATTAATCAGTGTAGAATCACGCTGAAGTTGAATCAAGATCATAGGTGGTGCGACCTGGATCAGGTTAAAACTCAAGTTGTGGAAGCCAATCCATGTACCAGAAAGTCAATGGGACACAGGACGACCTAAGGGGCTTATTGGAGAGCTTATTGGCCTTATTCATGAGGTATTGGACCGAGAGAAGGCTACGAATCTTGATGAGGCCTTTATAGAGAAAGGAATGACTATGAACCAGCATGGAAGACTAGTATGAAATCTAATTGACCAGGAAATGGGTGAAAGGAAGCTGGTTGGAGAGGAAATGAAATGGGTGATCTGGTATGATCGAGAAATCGACTAGTTAAACCGAGATGGCCAAGAAATGAGTTGGAAATGGAAGATGAAGAACCAGAGGTGCAATTTGATTATCAGGAGCATTTTCATCATCAAAATTTGTTTAATGACGCACTTGGTCGGACCAGGAACAAGATGGATCGAGCCCAAGCAAGAGTTGTTCGAAAAAGGCCTTTATCGGCCCAAAAAGTGGAAAGACAAGCCAGCTTGGATTATGACTGGTCCAAGAAGATTAGGCACGCCTAATATGGTTTATTTTCAGTTTATTTATGATTTCATTAAGTGTAAACCAATTAGGATTAAGTTTGGTTATCTTAAACCAATTAGCAATAGGATTTGGATATGGTTTCCACTACACCGACTTGGTTTTGGTTTAGGGTTTTTTTAGCTTAGGATTTCGTTTTCTTCTTTCTTATTTATGTAACCACGAGCCTCCATGTAAACAATCAACCATTATTCAATAAACTTAAGCTTTGGCTCAACCTATCGCCTCTGTGGAGACTTTGTCTCTTTGTTCACTTAGGAGGACGTGTTTTATATCAATAAGGAAGAGCGATCTTCTGTGATCCATCCTAGACACTAAGCAGGGTTATCCTGTGTCTCAGGAGCAGCAAAACAACCTTTGAGCAGTCCATAGCTCTAAGGTAAAGTCCATCATCATCATCTATCATCCACCCACGCCCCCTTCAAGTGATCCAAGGAGAGACAGACATTCCACGGCCGTACCAATAGGAGTTATGATGAAGAAGTTATCCCACTTTTAACCGAAGTGATTCCAGTATACCTGTTTGGAGATTTGGCAATTAGGACTCATAAATCAGTATAGAATCATCCTGAAGTTGAATCAATATCATTGGAGTTATGATGAAGAAGTTATCCCACTTTTAACCGAAGTCATTCCAGTTTGTCCTATTTGGAGATTTGGTAATTTCTTCTTGATACTAATAAAACTAGAATGAATCACGATGTAAGAAGCTTGATTTGGACTCATAAATCAGTGTAGAACCACCCTGAAGTTGAAGCAAGATCATAGGAGTTATGATGAAGAAGTTATCCCACTTTTAACCAAAGTTTTGGCAATTTCTTCTTGATTCTAATCAAACCAGAATGAATCAAGATGTAAGAAGCTTTATTTGGACTTATAAATCAGTGGATAATCATCCTGAAGTTGAATCAATATTATAGGAGTTATGATGAAGATGTTATTCCACTTTTAACCGAAGTGATTCCAGTTTATCCTGTTTGGAGATTTTGCAATTTCTTCTTGATTCCAATCAAACCAGAATGAATCACGATGTAAGAAGCTTGATTTGGACTCAGTAATCAGTGTAGAATCATCCTGAAGTTGAATCAATATCATTGGAATTATGATGAAGAAGTTATCCCACTTTTAACCGAAGTGATTCCAGTTTGCCATGTTTGGAAATCTGGCAATTTATTCTTGATACTAATAAAACCAGAATAAATCACGACGTAAGAAGCTTTATTTGGACTCATTAATCAGTGTAGAATCACCCTGAAGTTGAATCAAGATCATAGGAGTTATGATGAAGAAGTTATCCCACTTTTAACCGTAGTGATACCAGTATACCTGTTTGGAGATTTGGCAATTTCTTCTTGATTCTAATCAAACCAGAATGAATCAAGACGTAAGAAGATTGATTTGGACTCATAAATCAGTGTAGAATCATCCTGAAGTTGAATCAATATCATTGGAGTTATGATGAAGAAGTTATCCCACTTTTAACCGAAGTGATTCCAGTTTGCCATGTTTGGAGAGTTGACAATTTCTTCTTGACACTAATTAAAACAGAATGAATCACGATGTAGGAAGCTTGATTTGGACTCTTAAGTCAGTTTTGAATCACCCTGAATTTGAATCAAGATCATAGGAGTTATGATGAAGAAGTTATCCCACTTTGAACCGAAGTGATTCCAGTTTACGATGTTTGGAGAGTTGGCAATTTCTTCGTGATACTAATAAAACCAGAATGAATCACAATGTAAGAAGCTTGATTTGTACTCATAAATCAGTTTAGAATCACCCTGAATTTGAATCAAGATCATAGGAGTTATGATGAAGAAGTTATCCCACTTTTAACCGAAGTGACTCCAGTTTACCTTGTTTGGAGTTTTGGCAATTTCTTCTTGATTCTAATCAAACCAGAATGAATCAAAGATGTAAGAATTTTTATTTGGACTTATAAATCAGTGGATAATCATCCTGAAGTTGAATCAATATTATAGGAGTTATGATGAAGATGTTATTCCACTTTTAACCGAAGTGATTCTAGTTTATCTTGTTTGGAGATTTTGCAATTTCTTCTTGATTCGAATCAGACCAGAATGAATCAAGCTGTAAGAAACTTGATATGGACTCATAAATCAGTGTATAATCATCCTGAATTTGAATCAATATCATTGGAGTTATGATGAAGAAGTTATCCCACTTTTAACCGAAGTGATTCCAGTTTGCCCTGTTTGGAAATCTGGCAATTTATTCTTGATACTAATAAAACCGGAATGAATCACGATGTAAGAAGCTTGATTTGGACTCATTAATCAGTGTAGATTCACGCTGAAGTTGAATAAAGATCATAGGTGGTGCGACCTGGATCAGGTTAAAACTCAAGTTGTGGAAGCCAATCCATGTACCAGAAAGTCAATGGGACACAGGACGACCTAATGGGCTTATTGGAGAGCTTATTGGCCTTATTCATGACGTATTGGATCGAGAGCTACGAATCTTGATGAGGCCTTTATAGAGAAAGGAATGACTATGAACCAGCATGGAAGACTAGTATGCAATCTAATTGACCAGGAAATGGGTGAAAGGAAGCTGGTTGGAGAGGAAATGAAATGGGTGATCTGGTATGATCGAGAAATCGACTAGTTAAACCGAGATGGCCGAGAAATGAGTTGGAAATGGAAGATGAAGAACCAGAGGTGCAATTTGATTATCAGGAGCATTTTCATCATCAAAATTAGCTTAATGAGGCACTTGGTCGGACCAGGAACAAGATGGATCGAGCCAAAGCAAGAGTTGTTCGAAAAAGGCCTTTATCGGCCCAAAAAGTGGAAAGACAAGCCAGCTTGGATTATGACTGGCCCAAGAAGATTAGGCACGCCTAAGATGGTTTATTTTCAGTTTATTTATGATATTATTAAGTATAAACCAATTAGGATTAAGTTTGGTTATCTTAAACCAATTAGCAATAGAATTAGGATATGGTTTTCACTAAACCGACTTTGTTTTGGTTTAGGGTTTTTTTTAGCTTAGGATTTCGTTTTCTTCTTTCTTATTTATGTAACCACGAGCCTCCATGTAAACAATGAACCATTATTCAATAAACTTAAGCTTTGGCTCAACCTATCGTCTCTGTGGAGACTTTGTCTCTTCGTTCACTTAGGTGGACGTGTTTTATATCACTAAGGAAGAGTGATCTTCTGTGATCCATCCTAGACACTAAGCAGGGTTATCTTGTGTCTGAGGAGCAGAAAAACAACCTTTGAGCAGTCCATAGATCGAAGGTAAAGTCCATCATCATCATCTATCATCCACCCACGCCCCCTTCAAGTGATCCAGGGAGAGACAAGCCATTCCACGGCCGTACCAAGTGGTATCAGAGCCACTTGAAGGTTTGGGGCTTTTTTTCTTAACCTAAATCACGTGATCTATCATATCCAGCAGTCTCATATGTATTCTTTTGAAAGAAAAAGAAACCATGAAGAAAATGCTGAGCGCAAAGCAACAAGGGAGTTGCAAAGAAGAAAAAAACAGATCCAGATTCCACCCTTCTATGGAGACTTTGATCCAGATACATACCTAGATTGGGAAAAGGAGATGGATTTAATTATCAAGTGTCAGGGGTACACAGCAGAGAAGCAGGCTCAATTTTGCATCTACTGGTTTATATGGATATGCACTTGATTGGTGGTATCAGACAGCTAATACTAGGAGACAATATGGAGAGCAACAGATTTCTTCTTGGTATGAGATGAAGGCTGTCATGAAGACAAGGTTTGTTGCCAAGAGGTATGGGCAAACTGATTTGGAAAGGATGCAAAGCCAAGCTAGGGAAGATAAAGGACGTGTTAGGACATCCAGAGATGAGCCAAAGTCCTACTATAGTCGTGAAGAACAAAGAAAGTTGCAGCTACATGAAGCATATCTTGATGAATTGCAAAGCCCACAGTTCAAGGAACAACTCAGGAACATGATAGATCAATCACTCAATGCTGTGATGAAAGACCCAAAACAGAGGTCAGTCCCACGTCCAGAATCCAGAGATGATGAGCTAAGTTGTTACAAGAAGGAACCAGCAGAGAAGATACCAGCAGAGAAGAAACAAGAAACTGCAGCAAAACAGGGTGAGAGAGAACAAGAGTTTGAATCAGAACCAACCACTCTTTGTCAAGCAGACAACTTGGAAACACATCTGAAACAAGAGGAGAGATCATTAGTTGTATGTGATCACGTGCCTGGTCAAAACCAAGCTGAAGAAGGAGTGCTTAATGAATCACCTAAAGCTCATGAATCTGCATTTACACCTATGGTTGAAGAAGGTGAAGTCATTGAGTATTTTTCTTGTGATATACTAACCAAACCTTCTGTATGGATTCATACTATCCTAGTGGAGCATATGAGGTTTAACAAGGGCCTGCAACACCTTGTTTTTGAACCAGGAGGGAGCTTGTGTGTGCATAAGAGCATCAACAACACCCTGATCGAAATAGCAGCAGCATTGAAGCTTTATTTGGAAGGGTTCTTGCATGAACTGGAAGAGCCAAAGGTAGTTTCTGGTGAGTCTAAGCATAGATCAGGTTCCCAGAAGTCTGAGATCAAGGATTGTGTTTGGTATCAGTGTAGAGAAGCTCAAACAGAAGCAACCGAATTTGAGCTAAACAAGGAGCAGAAATTTCTTGCTCTAAGTGTTGATTGTAATGAGCATAGTAGAGTGAAGCATCTAGGACGTGTGAAGGCTTTATAAAGCTTTGTGTTTGAGCCTGAAGGGAATATAAACGTGCAAAAAGGATTAAGCAACACCCTGTTCCAAAGAGAAACAAAGGAGCTGAGATTGGACTGTCCATTCATCCTTGAAGAGCTTGATTTGAGGACAAATCCTTTTAAAGGAGGAGGGAATGGTGCAACCTGGATTAGCTTAAAACTCAAGTTGTAGAAGCCAATCCATGTACCAGAAAGTCAATGGGACACAGGACGACCTAATGGGCTTATTGGAGAGCTTATTGGCCTTATTCATGAGGTATTGGACCGAGAGAAGGCTACGAATCTTGATGAGGCCTTTATAGAGAAAGGAATGACTATGAACCAGCATGGAAGACTAGTATGCAATCTAATTGACCAGGAAATGGGTGAAAGGAAGCTGGTTGGAGAGGAAATGAAATGGGTGATCTGGTATGATCGAGAAATCGACTGGTTAAACCGAGATGGCCGAGAAATGAGTTGGAAATGGAAGATGAAGAACCAGAGGTGCAATTTGATTATCAGGAGCATTTTCATCATCAAAATTAGCTTAATGAGGCACTTGGTCGGACCAGGAACAAGATGGATCGAGCCAAAGCAAGAGTTGTTCGAAAAAGGCCTTTATCGGCCCAAAAAGTGGAAAGACAAGCCAGCTTGGATTATGACTGGCCCAAGAAGATTAGGCACGCCTAAGATGGTTTATTTTCAGTTTATTTATGATTTTATTAAGTATAAACCAATTAGGATTAAGTTTGGTTATCTTAAACCAATTAGCAATAGAATTAGGATATGGTTTTCACTAAACCGACTTGGTTTTGGTTTAGGGTTTTTTTTAGCTTAGGATTTCGTTTTCTTCTTTCTTATTTATGTAACCACGAGCCTCCATGTAAACAATGAACCATTATTCAATAAACTTAAGCTTTGGCTCAACCTATCGTCTCTGTGGAGACTTTGTCTCTTCGTTCACTTAGGTGGACGTGTTTTATATCACTAAGGAAGAGTGATCTTCTGTGATCCATCCTAGACACTAAGCAGGGTTATCTTGTGTCTGAGGAGCAGCAAAACAACCTTTGAGCAGTCCATAGATCGAAGGTAAAGTCCATCATCATCATCTATCATCCACCCACGCCCCCTTCAAGTGATCCAGGGAGAGACAGCCATTCCACGGCCGTACCAATAGGAGTTATGATGAAGAAGTTATCCCACTTTTAACCGAAGTGATTCCAGTATACCTGTTTGGAGATTTGGCAATTTCTTCTTGATTCTAATCAAACCAGAATGAATCAAGACGTAAGAAGATTGATTTGGACTCATAAATCAGTGTAGAATCATCCTGAAGTTGAATCAATATCATTGGAGTTATGATGAAGAAGTTATCCCACTTTTAACCGAAGTGATTCCAGTTTGCCCTGTTTGGAGAGTTGGCAATTTCTTCTTGACACTAATAAAAACAGAATGAATCACGATGTATGAAGCTTGATTTGGACTTGTAAATCAGTGTAGAATCACCCTGAAGTTGAATCAAGATCATAGGAGTTATGATGAATAAGTTATCTCACTTTTAACTAAAGTGATTCCAGTTTTCCATGTATGGAGATTTGGCAATTTATTCTTGATAATAATAAAACTAGAATGAATCACGATGTAAGAAGCTTTATTTGGACTAATTAATCATTGTATAATCACCCTGAAGTTGAAGCAAGATCATAGGAGTTATGTGAAGAAGTTATCCCACTTTTAACCGAAGTGACTCCAGTTTACCCTGTTGGACATTTGGAAATTTCTTCTTGATTCTAATCAAACCAGAACGAATCAAGATGTAAGAAGCTTTATTAGGAATCATAAATCAGTATAGAATTATCCTGAAGTTGAATCAATATCATTGGAGTTATGATGAAGAAGTTATCCCACTTTTAACCGAAGTGATTCCAGTTTGTCCTATTTGGAGATTTGGAAATTTCTTCTTGATACTAATAAAACTAGAATGAATCACGATGTAAGAAGCTTGATTTGGACTCATAAATCAGTTTAGAACCACCCTGAAGTTGAAGCAAGATCATAGGAGTTATGATGAAGAAGTTATCCCACTTTTAACCGAAGTAACTCCAGTTTACCCTGTTTGGAGATTTGGAAATTTCTTCTTGATTCTAATCAAACCAGAATGAATCAAGATGTAAGAAGCTTTATTTGGACTCATAAATCAGTCTATAATCATCCTGAATTTGAATCAATATCATTGGACTTATCATGAAGAAGTTATCCCACTTTTAACCAAAGTGATCCCAGTTAACCCTGTTTGAAGATTTGGCAATTTATTCTTGATACTAATAAAACCAGAATGAATCACGATGTAATAAGCTTGATTTGGACTCATTAATCAGTGTAGAATCACCCTGGAGTTGAATCAATATCATTGAAGTTATGATGAAGAAGTTATCCCACTTTTAACCGAAGTGATTCCAGTTTACCCTGTTTGGAGATTTGGCAATTTCTTCTTGATAGAAATAAAACCAGAATGAATCACGTTGTAAGAATCTTGATTTGGACTCATAAATCAGATTAGAATAACCCTGAAATTGTATCAAGATCATAGGAGTTATGATGAAGAAGTTATCCCACTTTTAACCGAAGTGATTCCAGTTTACCCTGTTTGGAGATTTGGTAATTTCTTCTTGGTTCTAATCAAACCAGAATGAATCAAGATGTAAGAAGCTCTATTTGGACTCATAAATCAGTGGAGAATCATCCTGAAGTTGAATCAATATCATTGGAGTTATGATGAAGAAGTTATCCTACTTTTAACCGAAGTGATTCCAGTTTACCCTATTTGGAGATTTGGCAATTTCTTCTTGATACTAATAAAACAAGAATGAACCACGATGTAAGAAGCTTGATTTGGACTCATAAATTAGTTTATAATCACCCTGAAGTTGAATACAGATCATAGGAGTTATGATGAAGAAGTTATCCCACTTTTAAACGAACTGACTCTAGTTTACCTTGTTTGGAGTTTTGGCAATTTCTTCTTGATTCTAATAAAACCAGAATGAATCAAGATGTAAGAAGCTTTATTTGGACTTATAAATCAGTAGAGTTATGATGAAGATGTTATTCCACTTTTAACCGAAGTGATTCCAGTTTATCCTGTTTGGAGATTTTGCAATTTCTTCTTGATTCTAATCAAACCAGAATGAATCAAGATGTAAGAATCTTGATATGGACTCATAAATCAGTGTAGAATCATCCTGAAGTTGAATCAATATCATTGGATTTATGATGAAGAAGTTATCCCACTTTTAACCGAAGTGATACCAGTTTGTCCTGTTTGGAAATCTGGAAATTTATTCTTGATACTAATAAAACCAGAATGAATCACGATGTAAGAAGCTTGATTTGGACTCATTAATCAGTGTAGAATCACCCTGAAGTTGAATCAAAATCATAGGAGTTATGATGAAGAAGTTATCCCACTTTTAACCGTAGTGATACCAGTATACCTGTTTGGAGATTTGGCAATTTCTTCTTGATTCTAATCAAACCAGAATGAATCAAGACGTAAGAAGCTTGATTTGGACTCATAAATCAGTGTAGAATTATCCTGAAGTTGAATCAATATCATTGGAGTTATGATGAAGAAGTTATCTCACTTTTAACCGAAGTGATTCCAGTTTGCTCTGTTTGGAGAGTTGGCAATTTCTTCTTGACACTAATAAAAACAGAATGAATAACGATGTATGAAGCTTGATTTGGACTCGTAAATCAGTTTAGAATCACCCTGAATTTGAATCAAGATCATAGGAGTTATGATGAAGAAGTTATCCCACTTTGAACCGAAGTGATTCCAGTTTACCATGTTTGGAGAGTTGGCAATTTCTTCTTGATACTAATAAAACCAGAATGAATCACAATGTAAGAAGCTTGATTTGGACTCATAAATCAGTTTAGAATCACCCTGAATTTGAATCAAGATCATAGGAGTTATGATGAAGAAGTTATCCCACTTTTAACCGAAGTGACTCCAGTTTACCCTGTTTGGAGATTTTGCAATTTCTTCTTGATTCTAATCAAACCAGAATCGATCAAGATGTAAGAAGTTTTATTTGGACTCATAAATCAGTGGATAATCACCCTGAAGTTGCATCAATATCATTGGAGTTATGATGAAGAAGTTATCCCACTTTTAACCAAAGTGACTCCAGTTTGCCCTGTTTGGAGAGTTGGCAATTTCTTTTTGATTCTAATCAAAGCAGAATGAATCAAGATGTAAGAAGCTTTATTTGGACTCATAAATCAGTGAATAATCACCCTGAAGTTGAATCAATATCATAGGAGTTATGATGAAGATGTTATTCTACTTTTAACCGAAGTGATTCCAGTTTACCCTGTTTGGAGATTTGGCAATTTCTTCTTGATACAAATAAAACCAGAATGAATCACGATGTAAGAATCTTTATTTGTACTCATAAATCAGTTTAGAATCACCCTGAAGTTCAATCAATATCATAGGAGTTATGATGAAGATGTTATTCCACTTTTAACCGAAGTGATTCCAGTTTATCCTGTTTGGAGATTTGGCAATTTCTTCTTGGTTCTAGTCAAAACCAGAATGAATAAAGATGTAAGAATCTTCATTTGGACTCATAAATCAGTGCAGAATCATCCTGAAGATGAATCAATATCATTGGACTTATGATGAAGAAGTTATCCCACTTTTAACCGAAGTGATTCCAGTTTGTCCTGTTTGGAGATTTGGCAATTTATTCTTGATACTAATAAAACCAGAATAAATCACGATGTAAGAACCTTGATTCAGACTCATTAATCAGTGTAGAATCACCCTGAAGTTGAATCAAGATCATAGGAGTTATGATGAAGAAGTCATTCGACATTTAACGAAAGTGATTCCAGTTTATCCTGTTTGGAGATTTGGCAATTTCTTCTTGATTCTAATCAAACCAGAATGAATCAAGCCGTAGGAAGATTGATTTGGACTCATAAATCAGTGTAGAATCATCCTGAAGTTGAATCAATATCATTGGAGTTATGATGAAGAAGTTATCCCACTTTTAACCGAAGTGATTCCAGTTTGCCCTGTTTGGAGATTTGGTAATTTCTTCTTGACACTAATAAAAACAGAATGAATCACGATGTAGGAAGCTTGATTTGGACTCGTAAATCAGTGTAGAATCACCCTGAAGTTGAATCAAGATCATAGGAGTTATGATGAATAAGTTATCCCACTTTTAACTAAAGTGATTCCAGTTTTCCCTGTATGGAGATTTGGGAATTTATTCTTGATACTAATAAAACCAGAATGAATCACGATGTAAGAAGATTTATTTGGACTCATTAATCATTGTAGAATCACCCTGAAGTTGAAGCAAGATCATAGGAGTTATGTGAAGAAGTTATCCCACTTTTAACCGAAGTGACTCCAGTTTACCATGTTTGGAGATTTGGCAATTTCTTCTTGATTCTAATCAAACCAGAATGAATCAAGATGTAAGAAGCTTTATTAGGAATTATAAATCAGATTATAATAACCCTGAAATTGTATCAAGATCATAGGAGTTATGATGAAGAAGTTATCCCACTTTTAACCGAAGTGATTCTAGTTTACCCTGTTTGGAGATTTGGTAATTTCTTCTTGGTTCTAATCAAACCAGAATGAATCAAGATGTAAGAAGCTCTATTTGGACTCATAAATCAGTGGAGAATCATCCTGAAGTTTAATCAATATCATTGGAGTTTTGATAAAGAAGTTATCCCACTTTTAACCGAAGTTATTCCAGTTTGCCCTATTTGGAGATTTGGCAATTTCTTCTTGATACTAATAAAAAAAGAATGAACCACGATTTAAGAAGCTTTATTTGGACTCATAAATCAGTTTATAATCACCCTGAAGTTGAATCAAGATCATAGGAGTTATGATGAAGAAGTTATCCCACTTTTAACCGAAGTGATTCCAGTTTACCTTGTTTGGAGATTTGGCAATTTCTTCTTGATGCTAATCAAAACCAGAATGAATAAAGATGTAAGAAGCTTGATTTGTACTCAAAAATCAGTGGAAAATCATCCTGAAGTTGAATCAATATCATTGGACTTATGATGAAGAAGTTATCCCACTTTTAACCGAAGTGATTCTAGTTTGCCCTGTTTGGAGATTTGGCAATTTTTTCTTGATACTAATAAAACTAGAATGAATCACTATGTAAGAAGCTTGATTTGGACTCATTAATCAGTGTAGAATCACCATGAATTTAAATCAAGATCATAGGAGTTATGATGAAGAAGTTATCCCACTTTTAACCGAAGTGACTCCAGTTTACCCTGTTTGGAGATTTGGCAATTTCTTCTTGATTCTAATCAAACGAGAATGAATCAAGATGTAAGAAGCTTTATTTGGACTCATAAATCAGTGGATAATCACCCTGAAGTTGTATCAATATCATTGGAGTTATGATGAAGAAGTTATCCCACTTTTAACCGAAGTGATTCCAGTTTGTCCTGTTTAGAGAGTTGGCAATTTCTTTTTGATACTAATAAAAGCAGAATGAATCACGAAGTAAGAAGCTTGATTTGGACTCATAAATCAGTGTAGAATCACCCTGAAGTTGAATCAAGATCATAGGAGTTATGATGAAGATGTTATCCCAATTTTAACCGAAGTGACTTCAGTTTACCCTGTTTGGAGATTTGGCAATTTATTCTTGATTCTAAACAAACCAGAATGAATCAAGATGTAAGAAACTTTATTTCGACTCATAAATCAGTATAGAATCATCTTGAATTTGAATCAATATCATTGGAGTTATGATGAAGAAGTTATCCCACTTTTAACCGAAGTGATTCCAGTTTGCCCTATTTGGAGATTTGGCAATTTCTTCTTGATACTAATAAAACTAGAATGAATCAAGATGTAAGAAGCTTTATTTGGACTCATAAATCAGTCTATAATCATCCTGAATTTGAATCAGTATCATTGGACTTATGATGAAGAAGTTATCCCACTTTTAACCGAAGTGATCCCAGTTAACCCTGTTTGGAGATTTGGCAATTTATTCTTAATACTAATAAAACCAGAATGAATCACGATGTAAGAAGCTTGATTTGGACTCATTAATCAGTGTAGAATGACCCTAGAGTTGAATCAATATCATTGGAGTTATGAAGAAGAAGTTATCCCACTTTTAACCGAAGTGATTCTAGTTTGCCCTGTTTGGAGATTTTGCAATTTCTTCTTGATAGAAATAAAACCAGAATGAATCACGTTGTAAGAATCTTGATTTGGACTCATAAATCAGATTAGAATAACCCTGAAATTGTATCAAGATCATAGGAGTTATGATGAAGAAGTTATCCCACTTTTAACCGAAGTGATTCCAGTTTACCCTGTTTGGAGATTTGGCAATTTCTTCTTGGTTCTAATCAAACCAGAATGAATCAAGATGTAAGAAACTTTATTTGGACTCATAAATCAGTGGAGAATCATCCTGAAGTTGAATCAATATCATTGGAGTTATGATGAAGAAGTTATCCTACTTTTAACCGAAGTGATTCCAGTTTACCCTATTTGGAGATTTGGCAATTTCTTCTTGATACTAATAAAACAAGAATGAAACACGATGTAAGAAGCTTGATTTGGACTCATAAATTAGTTTATAATCACCCTGAAGTTGAATACAGATCATAGGAGTTATGATGAAGAAGTTATCCCACTTTTAAACGAACTGACTCCAGTTTACCTTGTTTGGAGTTTTGGCAATTTCTTCTTGATTCTAATCAAACCAGAATGAATCAAGATGTAAGAAGCTTTATTTGGACTTATAAATCAGTGGATAATCATCCTGAAGTTGAATCGATATTATAGGAGTTATGATGAAGATGTTATTCCACTTTTAACCGAAGTGATTCCAGTTTATCCTGTTTGGAGATTTTGCAATTTCTTCTTGATTGATATCAAACCAGAATGAATCAAGATGTAAGAATCTTGATATGGACTCATAAATCAGTGTAAAATCATCCTGAAGTTGAATCAATATCATTGGATTTATGATGAAGAAGTTATCCCACTTTTAACCGAAGTGATTCCAGTTTGCCCTGTTTGGAAATCTGGCAATTTATTCTTGATACTAACAAAACCAGAATGAATCACGATGTAAGAAGCTTGATTTGGACTCATTAATCAGTGTAGAATCACCCTGAAGTTGAATCAAGATCATAGGAGTTATGATGAAGAAGTTATCCCACTTTTAACCATAGTGATACCAGTATACCTGTTTGGAGATTTGGCAATTTCTTCTTGATTCTAATCAAACCAGAATGAATCAAGACGTAAGAAGTTTGATTTGGACTCATAAATCAGTGTAGAATCATCCTGAAGTTGAATCAATATCATTGGAGTTATGATGAAGAAGTTATCCCACTTTTAACCGAAGTGATTCCAGTTTGCCCTGTTTGGAGAGTTGGCAATTTCTTCTTGACACTAATAAAAACAGAATGAATCACGATGTAGGAAGCTTGATTTGGACTCGTAAATCAGTTTAGAATCACCCTGAATTTGAATCAAGATCATAGGAGTTATGATGAAGAAGTTATCCCACTTTGAAACGAAGTGATTCCAGTTTACCATGTTTGGAGAGTTGGCAATTTCTTCTTGATACTAATAAAACCAGAATGAATCACAATGTAAAAAGCTTGATTTGGACTCATAAATCAGCTTAGAATCACCCTGAATTTGAATCAAGATCATAGGAGTTATGATGAAGAAGTTATCCCACTTTTAACCGAAGTGACTCCAGTTTACCATGTTTGGAGATTTGGCAATTTTTTCTTGATTCTAATCAAACCAGAATGAATCAAGATGTAAGAAGCTTTATTTGGACTCATAAATCAGTGGATAATCACCCTGAAGTTGCATCAATATCATTGGAGTTATGATGAAGAAGTTATCCCACTTTTAACCGAAGTGATTCCAGTTTGCCCTGTTTGGAGAGTTGGCAATTTCTTTTTGATACTAATAAAAGCAGAATGAATCACGAAGTAAGAAGCTTGATTTGGACTCATAAATCAGTGTAGAATCACCCTGAAGTTGAATCAAGATCATAGGAGTTATGATGAAGAAGTTATCCCACTTTTAACCAAAGTGATTCCAGTTTTCCTTGTTTGGAGATTTGACAATTTATTCTTGATACTAATAAAACCAGAATGAATCACGATGTAAGAAGCTTTATTTGGACTCATTAATCAGTGTAGAATCACCCTGAAGTTGAAGCAAGATCATAGGAGTTATGGTGAAGAAGTTATCCCAATTTTAACCGAAGTGACTCCAGTTTACCCTGTTTGGAGATTTGGCAATTTCTTCTTGATTCTAAACAAACCAGAATGAATCAAGATGTAAGAAACTTTATTTGGACTCATAAATCAGTATAGAATCATCTTGAAGTTGAATCAATATCATTGGAGTTATGATGAAGAAGTTATCCCACTTTTAACCGAAGTGATTCCAGTTTGCCCTATTTGGAGATTTGGCAATTTCTTCTTGATACTAATAAAACTAGAATGAATCACGATGTAAGAAGCTTGATTTGGACACATAAATCAGTTTATAACCACCCTGAAGTTGAAGCAAGATCATAGGAGTTATGATGAAGAAGTTATCCCACTTTTAACCGAAGTGACTCCAGTTTACCATGTTTGGAGATTTGGCAATTTCTTCTTGATTCTAATCAAGCCAGAATGAATCAAGATGTAAGAAGCTTTATTTGGACTCATAAATCAGTCTATAATCATCCTGAATTTGAATCAATATCATTGGACTTATGATGAAGAAGTTATCCCACTTTTAACAGAAGTGATCCCAGTTAACCCTGTTTGGAGATTTGGTAATTTATTCTTGATACTAATAAAACCAGAATGAATCACGATGTATGAAGCTTGATTTGGACTCATTAATCAGTGTAGAATCACCCTAGTGTTGAATCAATATCATTGGAGTTATGATGAAGAAGTTATCCCACTTTTAACCGAAGTGATTCCAGTTTGCCCTGTTTGGAAATCTGGCAATTTATTCTTGATACTAATAAAACCAGAATGAATCACGATGTAAGAAGCTTGATTTGGACTCATTAATCAGTGTAGAATCACCCTGAAGTTGAATCAAGATCATAGGAGTTATGATGAAGAAGTTATCTCACTTTTAACCATAGTGATACCAGTATACATGTTTGGAGATTTGGCAATTTCTTCTTGATTCTAATCAAACCAGAATGAATCAAGACGTAAGAAGCTTCATTTGGACTCATAAATCAGTGTAGAATCATCCTGAAGTTGAATCAATATCATTGGAGTTATGATGAAGAAGTTATCCCACTTTTAACCGAAGTGATTCCAGTTTGCTCTGTTTGGAAATCTGGCAATTTATTCTTGATACTAATAAAACCAGAATGAATCACGATGTAAGAAGCTTGATTTGGACTCGTTAATCAGTGTAGAATCACCCTGAAGTTGAATCAAGATCATAGGAGTTATGATGAAGAAGTTATCCCACTTTTAACCATAGTGATACCAGTAAACCTGTTTGGAGATTTGGCAATTTCTTCTTGATTCTAATCAAACCAGAATGAATCAAGACGTAAGAAGCTTGATTTGGACTCATAAATCAGTGTAGAATCATCCTGAAGTTGAATCAATATCATTGGAGTTATGATGAAGAAGTTATCCCACTTTTAACCGAAGTGATTCCAGTTTGCCCTGTTTGGAGAGTTGGCAATTTCTTCTTGACACTAATAAAAACAGAATGAATCACGATGTAGGAAGCTTGATTTGGACTCGTAAATCAGCTTAGAATCACCCTGAATTTGAATCAAGATCATAGGAGTTATGATGAAGAAGTTATCCCACTTTGAACCGAAGTGATTCCAGTTTACCATGTTTGGAGAGTTGGCAATTTCTTCTTGATACTAATAAAACCAGAATGAATCACAATGTAAAAAGCTTGATTTGGACTCATAAATCAGTTTAGAATCACCCTGAATTTGAATCAAGATCATAGGAGTTATGATGAAGAAGTTATCCCACTTTTAACCGAAGTGACTCCAGTTTACCATGTTTGGAGATTTGGCAATTTTTTCTTGATTCTAATCAAACCAGAATGAATCAAGATGTAAGAAGCTTTATTTGGACTCATAAATCAGTGGATAATCACCCTGAAGTTGCATCAATATCATTGGAGTTATGATGAAGAAGTTATCCCACTTTTAACCGAAGTGATTCCAGTTTGCCCTGTTTGGAGAGTTGGCAATTTCTTTTTGATACTAATAAAAGCAGAATGAATCACGAAGTAAGAAGCTTGATTTGGACTCATAAATCAGTGTAGAATCACCCTGAAGTTGAATCAAGATCGTAGGAGTTATGATGAAGAAGTTATCCCACTTTTAACCAAAGTGATTCCAGTTTTCCTTGTTTGGAGATTTGACAATTTATTCTTGATACTAATAAAACCAGAATGAATCACGATGTAAGAAGCTTTATTTAGACTCATTAATCAGTGTAGAATCACCCTGAAGTTGAAGCAAGATCATAGGAGTTATGGTGAAGAAGTTATCCCAATTTTAACCGAAGTGACTCCAGTTTACCCTGTTTGGAGATTTGGCAATTTCTTCTTGATTCTAAACAAACCAGAATGAATCAAGATGTAAGAAACTTTATTTGGACTCATAAATAAGTATAGAATCATCTTCAAGTTGAATCAATATCATTGGAGTTATGATGAAGAAGTTATCCCACTTTTAACCGAAGTGATTCCAGTTTGCCCTATTTTGAGATTTGGCAATTTCTTCTTGATACTAATAAAACTAGAATGAATCACGATGTAAGAAGCTTGATTTGGACTCATAAATCAGTTTATAACCACCCTGAAGTTGAAGCAAGATCATAGGAGTTATGATGAAGAAGTTATCCCACTTTTAACCGAAGTGACTCCAGTTTACCCTGTTTGGAGATTTGGCAATTTCTTCTTGATTCTAATCAAGCCAGAATGAATCAAGATGTAAGAAGCTTTATTTGGACTCATAAATCAGTCTATAATCATCCTGAATTTGAATCAATATCATTGGACTTATGATGAAGAAGTTATCCCACTTTTAACCGAAGTGATCCCAGTTAATCCTGTTTGGAGATTTGGCAATTTATTCTTGATACTAATAAAACCGGAATGAATCACGATGTATGAAGCTTGATTTGGACTCATTAATCAGTGTAGAATCACCCTAGAGTTGAATCAATATCATTGGAGTTATGATGAAGAAGTTATCCCACTTTTAACCGAAGTGATTCCAGTTTGCCCTGTTTGGAAATCTGGCAATTTATTCTTGATACTAATAAAACCAGAATGAATCACGATGTAAGAAGCTTGATTTGGACTCATTAATCAGTGTAGAATTACCCTGAAGTTGAATCAAGATCATAGGAGTTATGATGAAGAAGTTATCCCACTTTTAACCATAGTGATACCAGTATACATGTTTGGAGATTTGGTAATTTCTTCTTGATTCTAATTAAACCAGAATGAATCAAGACGTAAGAAGCTTCATTTGGACTCATAAATCAGTGTAGAATCATCCTGAAGTTGAATCAATATCATTGGAGTTATGATGAAGAAGTTATCCCACTTTTAACCGAAGTGATTCCAGTTTGCCCTGTTTGGAAATCTGGCAATTTATTCTTGATACTAATAAAACCAGAATGAATCACGATGTAAGAAGCTTCATTTGGACTCATAAAACAGTTTATAATCACCCTGAAGTTGAATCAAGATCATAGGAGTTATGATGAAGAAGTTATCCCACTTTTAACTGAAGTGATTCCAGTTTACCTTGTTTGGAGATTTGGCAATTTCTTCGTGATGCCTAATCAAAACCAGAATGAATAAAGATGTAAGAAGCTTGATTTGTACTCAAAAATCAGTGTAGAATCATCCTGAAGTTGAATCAATATCATTGGACTTATGATGAAGAAGTTATCCCACTTTTAACCGAAGTGATTCCAGTTTGCCCCTGTTTGGAGATTTGGCAATATAATCTTGATACTAATAAAACTAGAATGAATCACGATGTAAGAAGCTTCATTTTGACTCATTAATCAGTGTAGAATCACCATGAATTTAAATCAAGATCATAGGAGTTATGATGAAGAAGTTATCCCACTTTTAACCGAAGTGACTCCAGTTTACCCTGTTTGGAGATTTGACAATTTCTTCTAGATTCTAATCAAAACAGAATGAATCAAGATGTAAGAAGCTTGATTTGTACTCATAAATCAGTGAGGAATCATCCTGAAGTTGAATCAATATCATTGGAGTTATTATGAAAAAGTAATCTCACTTTTAACCGAAGTGATTCCAGTTTACCCTATTTGGAGATTTGACAATTTCTTCTTGATACTAATAAAACCAGAATGAATCACGATGTAAGAAGATTGATTTGGACTCATAAATCATTGTAGAACCACCCTGAAGTTGAAGCAAGATCATAGGAGTTATGATGAAGAAGTTATCCCACTTTTAACCGAAGTGATTCCAGTTTACCCTGTTTGGAGATTTGGCAATTTCTTCTTGATACTAATCAAACCAGAATGAATCACGATGTAAGAAGCTTGATTTGGACTCATAAATAAGTTTAGAATCACCCTGAAGTTGAATCAATATCATAGGAGTTATGATGAAGAAGTTATCCACTTTTAACCGAAGTGATTCCAGTTTACCCTGTTTGGAGATTTGGCAATTTCTTCTTGATTCTAATCAAACCAGAATGAATCAAGATGTAAGAAGCTTGATTTGGACTCATAAATCAGTGTAGAATCATCCTGAAGTTGAATCAATATCATTGGAGTTATGATGAAGAAGTTATCCCACTTTTAACCGAAGTGATTCCAGTTTACCTTGTTTGGAGATTTGGCAATTTCTTCTTGATTCTAATCAAACCAGAATGAATCAAGATGTAAGAAGCTTGATTTGGACTCACAAATCAGTTGAGAATCATCCTGAAGTTGAATCAATATCATTGGACTTATGATGAAGAAATTATCCCACTTTTAACCAAAGTAATTCCAGTTTGTCCTGTTTGGAGATTTGGCAATTTATTCTTGATACTAATAAAACCAGAATGAATCACGATATAAGAGGCTTGATTTGGACTCATTAATCAGTGTAGAATCACCATGAATTTAAATCAAGATCATAGGAGTTATGATGAAGAAGTTATCCCACTTTTAACCGAAGTGACTCCAGTTTATCCTGTTTGGAGATTTGACAATTTCTTCTTGATTCTAATGAAACCAGAATGAATCAAGATGTAAGAAGATTGATTTGGACTCATAAATCAGTTAGGAATCATCCTGAAGTTGAATCAATATCATTGGAGTTATGATGAAAAAGTAATCCCACTTTTAACCGAAGTGAATCCAGTTTGCCCTATTTGGAGATTTGGCAATTTCTTCTTGATACTAATAAAACCAAAATGAATCACGATGTAAGAAGATTGATTTGGACTCATAAATAATTGTAGAATCACCCTGAAGTTGAATCAAGATCATAGGAGTTATGATGAAGAAGTTATCCCACTTTTAACCGAAGTGACTCCAGTTTACCCTGTTTGGAGATTTGACAATTTCTTCTTGATTCTAATCAAACCAGAATGAATCAAGATGTAAGAAGCTTGATTTGGAATCATAAATCAGTGTAGAATCACCCTGAAGTTGAATCAATATCATAGGAGTTATGATGAAGAAGTTATTCCACTTTTAACCGAAGTGATTCCAGTTTACCCTGTTTGGAGATTTGACAATTTCTTCTTGATTCTAATTAAACCAGAATGAATCAAGATGTAAGAAGCTTGATTTGGACTCATAAATCAGTGTAGAATCATCCTGAAGTTGAATCAATATCATTGGACTTATGATGAAGAAGTTATCCCACTTTTAACCGAAGTGATCCAGTTACCTTGTTTGGAGATTTGGTAATTTATTCTTGATACTAATAAAACTAGAATGAATCACGATGTAAGAAGCTTGATTTGGACTCTTAATCAGTGTAGAATCACCTGAATTAAATCAAGATCATAGGAGTTATGATGAAGAAGTTATCCCACTTTTAACCGAAGTGACTCCAGTTTACCCTGTTTGGAGATTTGACAATTTCTTCTAGATTCTAATAAAACAAGAATGAATCAAGATGTAAGAAGCTCTATTTGAACTCATAAATCAGTTAGGAATCATCCTGAAGTTGAATCAATATCATTGGAGTTATGATGAAAAAGTAATCCCACTTTTAACCGAAGTGATTCCAGTTTGCCCTATTTGGAGATTTGGCAATTTCTTCTTGATACTAATAAAACCAGAATGAATCACGATGTAAGAAGATTGATTTGGACTCATAAATAATTGTAGAACCACCCTGAAGTTGAAGCAAGATCATAGGAGTTATGATGAAGAAGTTATCCCACTTTTAACCGAAGTGATTCCAGTTTGTCCTGTTTGGAGATTTGGCAATTTATTCTTGATACTAATAAAACCAGAATGAATCACGATGTAAGAAGCTTGATTTGGACTCATTAATCAGTGTAGAATCACCCTGAAGTTGAATCAAGATCATAGGAGTTATGATGAAGAAGTTATCCCACTTTAACCGAAGTGATTCCAGTTTACCCTGTTTGGAGATTTGGCAATTTCTTCTTGATACTAATAAAACCAGAATGAATCACGATGTAAGAAGCTTGATTTGGACTCATAAATCAGTGTAGAATCACCCTGAAGTTGAATCAAGATCATAGGAGTTATGATGAAGAAGTTATCCCACTTTTAACCGAAGTGATTCCAGTTTACCCTGTTTGGAGATTTGGCAATTTCTTCTTGATTCTAATCAAACCAGAATGAATCAAGATGTAAGAAGCTTTATTTGGACTCATAAATCAGTGTAGAATCATCCTGAAGTTGAATCAAGATCATAGGAGTTATGATGAAGAAGTTATCCCACTTTTAACCGAAGTGATTCCAGTTTACCTGTTTGGAGATTTGGCAATTTCTTCTTGATACTAATAAAACCAGAATGAATCACGATGTAAGAAGCTTGATTTGGACTCATAAATCAGTGTAGAATCACCCTGAAGTTTAATCAATATCATAGGAGTTATGATGAAGAAGTTATCCCACTTTTAACCGAAGTGATTCCAGTTTACCCTGTTTGGAGATTTGGCAATTTCTTCTTGATTCTAATCAAACCAGAATGAATCACGATGTAAGAAGCTTGATTTGGACTCATAAATCAGTGTAGAATCACCCTGAATTTGAATCAATATCATAGGAGTTATGATGAAGAAGTTATCCCACTTTTAACCGAAGTGATTCCAGTTTGCCCTGTTTGGAGATTTGGCAATTTCTTCTTGATACTAATAAAACCAGAATGAATCACGATGTAAGAAGCTTTATTTGGACTCATAAATCAGTGTAGAATCACCCTGAAGTTGAATCAAGATCATAGGAGTTATGATGAAGAAGTTATCCCACTTTTAACCGAAGTGACTCCAGTTTACCCTGTTTGGAGATTTGGCAATTTCTTCTTGATTCTAATCAAACCAGAATGAATCAAGATGTAAGAAGCTTGATTTGGACTCATAAATCAGTGGATAATCAGCCTGAAGTTGAATCAATATCATAGGAGTTATGATGAAGAAGTTATCCCACTTTTAACCGAAGTGATTCCAGTTTACCCTGTTTGGAGATTTGGCAATTTCTTCTTGATACTAATAAAACCAGAATGAATCACGATGTAAGAAGCTTGATTTGGACTCATAAATCAGTGTAGAATCACCCTGAAGTTGAATCAAGATCATAGGAGTTATGATGAAGAAGTTATCCCACTTATAACCGAAGTGATTCCAGTTTACCCTGTTTGGAGATTTGGCAATTTTTCTTGATACTAATAAAACCAGAATGAATCATGATGTAAGAAGCTTGATTTGGACTCATAAATCAGTGTAGAATCACCCTGAAGTTGAATCAAGATCATAGGAGTTATGATGAAGAAGTTATCCCACTTTTAACCGAAGTGATTCCAGTTTACCCTGTTTGGAGATTTGACAATTTCTTCTTGATACAAATAAAACCAGAATGAATCACGATGTAAGAAGCTTGATTTGGACTCATAAATCAGTTTAGAATCACCCTGAAGTTGAATCAAGATCATAGGAGTTATGATGAAGAAGTTATCCCACTTTTAACCGAAGTGATTCCAGTTTATCCTGTTTGGAGATTTGGCAATTTCTTCTTGATACTAATAAAACCAGAATGAATCACGATGTAAGAAGCTTGATTTGGACTCATTAATCAGTGTAGAATCACCCTGAAGTTGAATCAAGATCATAGGAGTTATGATGAAGAAGTTATCCCACTTTTAACCGAAGTGATTCCAGTTTACCCTGTTTGGAGATTTGGCAATTTCTTCTTGATACAAATAAAACCAAAATGAGTCACGATGTAAGAAGCTGGATTTGGACTCATAAATCAGTTTAGAATCACCCTGAATTTGAATCAAGATCATAGGAGCTATGATGAAGAAGTTATCCCACTTTTAACCGAAGTAATGTGATCATGGACCAGTGCAACAAGGAAGAGGATGTAACCAGGAATGCAACCATGGATCAATCAGCCAGTGAAGATGTCTTAACCATTCCAGAAGGTCTCATGACTCGTTCTAGAATTAAGAAACTAAATGGAGCCATTGGAGGATTACTGAGACTCGTATGGAAACAAGAAGAAGGTCTTGGACAAAGCTTGATGATCCGAGATACCTTGATCACCATTCAAGCTATCTCCTCATCTAGCTGAGTTAGTACTTAGGCAAGTACTTGTGTGTGCTCTTTTCCTTGCTCTTGGTTTTGTCCCAAAGAGGTTTTCCGGAGGAAGGTTTTTAACGAGGCCACAAGCTACTTCACACATCACCTAGGTGCTAATATCGGTCCAAGCCTAAGGAGACTACTCTATCTATTTATCTTATGTTATGTTTTAGACTATAGTTTCTATGTTATGTTATTTCTCGAAACCTAAGGCATATTCCTTGGTTTCTCTATTTAAACGCTTGTAAACTCTCATTCTGAATCAAGCAGTCTTTTATCAAAAACCTTTTGTCTACTCTTTCTCTCTTCTTTGTCGAGTGTAAGAGCTTGCTGGTGAGTCATATCCGGCGTCTAAGGGTTCTAGTTTGGTGTGTCATATCTGATCTAGATCCTAGGAGTATCAAGGAGTCCATCCGCATCTCTTTGTGTCACCAATCGATCCACATACCTTGATAAACTTGAGTCTCTGATTCGTTTAGGCAAGGATCTATCCCATCTGATCCAGAGCAACATCCTAGGATCATATTAAGTGGTATCAGAGCAACTCTGGATAGGGAAGTTCTCGATCTCTCTTTGGTTTCAAGTCGAACTTTTTGACTTCTCATAAAACCGATTGATCGATCTGTGATTTGTTGTTGTTTTTCGTAGAATCTAATCATATTTTCGTTTGATATTGATCCATCTGTGTTGAATCCTGATAGATCTAAAAGTTCTTACCATATTTGGATTCAAACTAAACCGATCCGTGTGAAAGAAGTAATCGAATCGTTTGAACTGTTGAATCACTTGCGATTGAAGTTGTTTGCTTTAGCTTTGTGATCTAATCTGATTTGATCGTATTCATCTTAGGTTCTGATTTCATAAAACTTAAACTGATTAATCTGATCTGAAGATTTGTCGATTGAATTCTCTGATCCGTGATCTACAAGTCTGTTCTTTTGAACCTTTTGAAAAGCGGGTTTTGTTTCGATTGCTCAATCTATTTGAATTCTCTTGAACAACTTACTTGTTTAAGTTCTTTCTGATTCAGGTACATGGTGAACGAGTCAGAGGAGGAAGCAGAACTTGTAAGGCAGAACAAGCTACTGAGGGATCAAATGACTGATCAACTAAACCAAACGATGATCTCCACGGTTGCTGATATGATTAAGGCCAGTATAAGGGAACTCCGTGATGAATTAAGGCTAGAGATGAGGCAAGCTACTGGTCAGGGGAACAGCAATGAGCCTAGAAGAGAAAGGGTGAACCAAACTCAACAAGAACCAGAAGAATCTAGGAGGAACCAGCGTGAGCATGCTGGATCACAAGAAACTGACAACTACTATGAACACCACCATAGCTCTTCTTCTAGAGACAGCCGGAGGAGGCAGAGACGTGATCAAGAAGGAAGGAGACATCAACGTGATGATCTTGCTGGACTAAAGCTAAAGATACCTCCCTTTTATGGCAAGGCTGATCCGGATGCCTATTTGGAGTGGGAGAAGAAGATAGAGCTTGTCTTTGATTGTCAGCAGTACACTCAAGCTCAAAAGATTCAAATAGCAGCTACTGAGTTCTATGATTATGCTCTGAGTTGGTGGGATCAACTAGTGACTACTAGGAGACGCAACCAAGAGTATCCAGTTGAATCATGGCATGAGATGAAATCTATTATGCGCAAGAGGTTTGTTCCAAGTCATTACCACCGTGATCTCCATCAGAAACTAAGGAAGCTCACTCAAGGATCTAGGTCCGTGGAAGAGTACTTTCAAGAGATGGAACTGCTTATGCTGAGGGCTTGTGTTTCTGAGGATAGAGAAGCAACCATGTCACGGTTTCTAGGAGGACTCAACCGTGAGATTCAAGACAATGTGGAGATGCAACATTATGTGGAACTAGAAGAGATGTTGCATAAGGCTATTCTTGTGGAACAACAGCTTAAAAGAAAAGGACACTCACGCACTAGTTATGGGACTTCAAAGTTTCATACCCCTAAGGAGGAAAAGCCAGCCTACACTAAGGAGAGCAAACCATATCCTAAAGAGGAAGCAAAGCCAACTGCGGTGTTTGGGAAGGATAAAGGAAAGGCCGTGGCTACCAGTTCAAGGGCTAGAGACGTCAAGTGCTTCAAATGCCAAGGAAGAGGGCATTATGCCAATGAATGCACCAACAAACGGATCATGATTCTGCTTGAGAATGGAGAATATGAGTCTGAAGATGACAAAACAGAATATGATCACGAGCAATCAGAGGAAGAATATGAAGAAGAACCAGTGAGAGGGAGACTGATGGTAGCTAGAAGGCTCTTGAATCTACAAACAAAGACTGAGGAACTTGAGCAACGAGAAAATCTGTTCTATACCCGGTGTATGGTGCAAGGAAAGGTTTGTAGCCTCATTGTAGATGGAGGAAGCTGTGTCAATGTTGCTAGTGAGACAATGGTAAAGAAGTTGGGATTGAAGGTTCAAAAGCATCCAAAACCTTACCGGCTACAATGGCTTAATGAAGAAGGTGAAATGAAGGTATCAAGTCAAGTGGTGGTACCTCTTGCTATTGGGCGATATGAGGATGAAATTTTGTGTGATGTGTTGCCAATGGAAGCTAGTCACATCCTCCTGGGAAGGCCTTGGCAATCAGATAGACGTGTGATACATGATGGCTATACCAACAAGCACTCATTTGAGTTCAAGGGAAAGAAGACAGTGTTGATACCCTTAACTCCTAAGGATGTGCAACAAGATCAACTTCAGCTTCAAAAGAAGAAAGAGATCGACCTTAAACCTGATCAAAGCAAGCAGCATAACTTCTATGCCAAACAGGGAGACATCAAAAGAACTCTTTACTCTCATCATTCGGTTATAATGCTTGTTTATAAGGAAACTCTTCTAACCATAACTGATCTAGCACCGGATTATCCGAGTGAACTTGTTTCTCTCTTACAGGAATATGAAGATGTGTTTCCAGATGATCAACCTATTGGTTTACCACCTATACGTGGGATTGAGCACCAAATAGACTTTGTTCCTGGATCAACACTTCCAAACCGTCCAGCATACAGAACTAATCCTGTGGAGACCAAGGAATTGCAAAGACAAGTTGAGGAGCTGATGGAAAAGGGGCATATCAGAGAGAGTTTGAGTCCATGTGCTGTTCCGGTTCTTCTTGTCCCTAAGAAGGATGGTAGCTGGCGCATGTGTGTTGATTGTAGAGCAATCAACAACATAACAGTGAAGTATCGCCATCCTATTCCTAGACTAGATGATATGCTTGATGAATTGCATGGTTCTTGCATCTTTTCTAAGATAGACTTGAAGAGTGGTTATCACCAAATTAGAATGAAAGAAGGTGATGAGTGGAAAACTGCATTCAAAACTAAACATGGGTTGTATGAATGGTTAGTTATGCCATTCGGATTAACAAATGCACCTAGTACATTCATGAGGTTGATGAATCATGTGCTTAGATCATTCATAGGCATCTTTGTTGTAGTATACTTTGATGACATTTTAGTCTATAGCAAGAACATTACTGATCATATAGAGAGTGAAGAAGGACTTGTTTCCTTAGTTTGAAGTGAGAATAGGTTACAAGATTAAATAGGCAAGTTGCCTATACAGAGAAAAGAATAAACTAAGCTTGCCTAAGTACAGAAAGGAATAAACAAAAGGGTTCTGCTCGAGAAGTGGTCTGCTCAAGGCACTGAAAGTGACTTGTCTCCAACGGATGGGAGCTTAAATGGAACATGTGACTTTGCTTATTTTAATCATTCCTCTTGTCCCATAATATCTCCAACGGTCTCCTCTTCTTTCTGATGTCGACCAAGGTGAGTTTAAACTTGCCTTGACTCTGAAGACACGTTAGGTTAAGCTTGGGTGACTTGTGATGCAAGTGTTGTACGGACATACTTGCATTTCAAGTAAGCTCGGATCTTCATCTACATTGTCAAGTGATTCCAGATCCTCCCTTCCTCTTGTTTATTTATTCTCTTTGTCAATACTCCCCCTCAAGCTTAGCCATACAACATGGTTAAGCTTGGAGACCATGAATACATCCCTCATTAAAACCTTTGTGTGTAAAACCCACTGGGATAAAACCACACAAGGAAAAAGAGTAGATGCTTCATGGCTAAGGGGATCATGATCTGGATAAGTCTATGAGTCCCAACCTTGGGTGTATGAACTCACAGACTTTAGTGCTTGCCCCCTTGGTAAAGATGTCTGCTAGTTGATCTTCACTTCTGGTATAGCAAGGTAGGATGATCTTCTGTTCCACAGCTTGCCTTACTTTATGACAATCCACTTCAATATGCTTTGTTCTTTCATGGAACACCGAGTTTGATGCTATGTGTATGGCAGCCTGATTATCACAATGCATAGTGATAGGAGTAGTGGTTTCAATGCCAAGTCTAGGAGTAGATTCCTGATCCAAATGAGCTCACTTGTCAACTTCCTCATTGCCCTATATTCTGCTTCAGCACTTGAACATGACACCACCTTTTGCTTCTTGCTCTTCCAAGTTACTAAGTTGCCTCTAATGAATGTACATTAGCCTGATGTGGATCTCCTGTCTATTCTATCACCAGCCCAATCAGCATCACAGTAGCCTACAATCTCTGTGCTCTTGTTGCATCCCATCCAGACTCCTTGACCCGGAACTTCTCTCAAGTACCTTAGGACCCTATCTACCATGTTCCAATGATGAATCTTAGGAGCTTGCATATGTTGACCGATCTGGTTAACAGCAAAGCAAATGTCTGGCCGTGTGATGGTAAGATAGATCAGTTTCCCAACCATTCTCCTATATAGCTTGGCATCCTCAAATGGCTCATCTTCAAACTCCCCCTCACGCAAGACTTTGTATCCATCTTCTAGTGGAGTTTTGGCTATTCTTCCTCCAAGAGTGCCTGCCTCATTCAACAGATCAAGTGTGTACTTCCTTTGGGATAAATGGAGCCCCTCTTTAGAGCGGCATATCTCAATCCCTAGGAAGTACTTTAACTCTCCCAAATCTTTGATATCAAATGTAGATTTAAGGAAAGACTTAGTAGAGATGATACCTTCCTTGTTGTTTCCAGTGATGATTATATCATCAACATAGATGAGGATAACCACAATTCCTTCTTGGCTTGTGAGGGTGAAAAGTGTATGATCTGCCTCTGGCTTCCTGAACCCTCTTCCATTTAAGGTGGTACTGAGCTTGTGATACCAAGCTCTAGGAGACTGCTTTAGCCCATAGATTGCCTTCTTGAGTCTTAGAACATTTCTTGGCTTGACTAGATGCTCTAAACCAGGTGGTGGACGCATATAGACTTCATCCTCTAGCTCTCCTTGTAGAAAAGCATTCTTGACATCCATTTGCCAGAGATCCCATTCCAGGTTCACTGCTATGGACAGTATAATCCTTATTGTGTGTAACTTGGCCACTGGTGCAAAGGTATCATTTTAGTCTTCTCCATATGTTTGGGTGAAACCTCTTGCAACCAATCTGGTCTTCTTCCTTTCTGGTTTTCCATTGGCTAGGTACTTAATGGTGAATATCCATCTGCTTGTTACTGCCTTCTTGCCTTTTGGAAGTTCAGATTCATACCAAGTATCATTGTCTATCATTGCTTTAGTTTCAGCACCAACAGACTCTCTCCACCCATCATCCTCTATTGCCTCTTCATAGGTCCTTGGTATATATTCTTGATCAAGTTGACCCATAAAGACTGCATGTTCTTGAGGATAATGCGCCAAAGAACATGTTGCTTGTGTGGGGTGAGCAACTGCATTACTATTGAAGTACACTCTGGTGTTGATCCAATTAGCTGGATCCTTTCTCACCCTGGTACTTCTTCTCAATGGTTGGATTTGATGTTCTGCTTCTATAACCGTTTCCACTGCCTCTTCTTCTTCTAGATCTTCACTAGACTGTTCAGACTCTGCCTCATGTATTCCATCTTGATCATGTGATTCTGAATCTCTTTCTGGTGGGTGTTGTTGTGATTCAGACTCACTGCCCCCCTCAGGATCAAGGTGGATATCTGCATCAGTTGGTGGAGTAGCATCAGGAGTGGAAGCCGTGGTTAGTCCTGGTGCTGGGGAAGCAGGAGATGGTCCACCATTACACTGAGAGTTGGTGACCCCTAAGCTTTCCAAGATAGTCCTCAAGTTGTTTGCTCTATCAGAGGGGCCATGGGAGAGGTCTTTGAGGCTATCCCAGTTCTTCTCATCATAGTACCCTTTTGATTCCACAAACTTAACATCCCTTGAGACTAAGACTTTCCTGGTGTCTGGTGAGTAACACTTATACCCTTTCTGCGTGTGAGAATAGCCAATGAACATGGCCTTGACACTCTTGGCTTCTAGTTTATTGCGTTGCTCACCTGGTATTAAGACATAGCAAACACACCCAAACACACGCAAATGATCTATTGGAGGTTTGATTTTGTTTAATACCTGAAAGGGTGAGACATTTTGGAGGACTTTGGTGGGTATTCTATTGATGAGATAGCAAGCTGAGACCACAGCATCACCCCAAAATCTTTTAGGGACATTGGTGTGAAACATCATGCTCCTTGCCACTTCCATAAGATGGCGATTCTTCCTTTCAGCAACTCCATTTTGTTGTGGTGTATATGGGCAGCTTGTTTGGTGTATAATGCCATGCTTAGCTAAGTGATGTTTAAAGGCTTGACTTGTGTATTCTCCACCATTATCAGACCTAAAAATTTTGATCTTAGAATTGAAATGGTTAGATACATAGTTTTGAAAGTTGATGAATGCTTCTAAAACTCTATCTTTAGTTGGTATCAAGGTAAGCCATGTGTATTTCGATTTTTCATCTATGAATGTAACAAAGTACTTGTGATTTTCTCTAGACACACATGGTGCAGTCCACACATCAGAATGCACTAAATCAAAACACTTCTCATAGATAGTCATAGATTGAGGAAAAACCGACTTGCAATGTTTACCAAGAATACAAGCCTCACAACTTTCATTTTTAAGAGAGAGATTAGGTAACATCAATCCTAAGGCACGAGGGTGAGGGTGACCTAATATAGCATGCCATAAAACATCACTAGCTAAAGTAGAAGTAGTATTAAACGCAGAAGCAGAATTCAAAGCAGTAGTTAAATTTGATCTAAGCTTGGTGTCTTCAAGTAAATAGAGCTCTCCTTTGCTTACACCTTTGCCCAGCATCTTGCTAGTTTTAATATCCTGAAAGCAAACCTCATTAGGACTGAAAATAACATTGCAATTGAGGTCATTAGTGGCTCTCTTGACAGATAATAAGTTAGATGTAAACTTAGGCATGTAAAAAGCTTGAGACTCCTTATCAAACAATTTCAGATTTCATATGCCCTCAATGGGAATCTTATCCCCATTTGCAATGACTACACTACCTAAGGCCGGTTTGACATCATTAATTAACTTAGCATCCCTAATCATGTGATGAGAGGCTCCTGAATCAATGATCAAAGGTCTAGTAGTGCTTAAAGTATTTTGGACAGAATTTAAAGCATTACTATTTATGTTACCAGAGTTTGCATTGAGAGCCTTTATGAGGGCTTCAATGTCTGACTTGGTGATAAGGGTGTCACCAGAAGGTGGCTGAGACGTTGCCTGAGAGGTTGAACCCATGACATGAGTGGTATAGACCATGGCACGTCCATCCTCTCCAATGCGTGCAGCTCCATGGTTTTGGTGTGCCTCCTGACCTCTTGCTTCATGGGCTCTAGCTGCTGAGGTGTGTTTGGGTGGTCTAAGATGAGGGTGAAGTAGCCAGCAATTGGTTTTAGAGTGTCCTTGCCTTTTGCAATGCTCACAAGTCACTCGTTTCTCATTTGGTTTGTAGTATGCCTTGTGAGCTGAGCCGGTTTCTGCCTTCTCTACCTTGTTGGCCATGGATAGTTCTCCTTTACCTCCAAATAAACCTTCTGACCCTAGCTCCTTGTGAAGCTGAGCACACACATCATCCATACTTGTTAGTTCCTTAGCCCTCATGATGTGTTTGATCACATCATTAAATTTTTGATTAAAGGGTAAGAAGCAACCCAAAGATCTTGTCTTGCTCACGCCTTTCTTCAATGACATTGAGATCAGTTGTGCTAGGTATCAACACTTCTAGCTCTGCCCATAGCTGACTGTACTTCCCAAGATGTTTGGTGAAGTCCATTTCTTCTTGTTGCAAGTTGTTTATGGCTCGCTTCACTTCAAAGATTCTGGTTAGGTTTGAAGTGTTGCCAAAAACCTTGAGTAGAGTGTCCCACAGTTGTTTTGCGGTTTCACAATGTGAGTATGCCTCCATGATAGGTGTATCAAGTGAGCTTTGCAAGATAGATAGCACCATAAGGTCCTCCTGACCCCATTTTCTTTCATCTACCACTACAACCTCCTTGCCATCTTCCCTTTGAGTAATCTGTCTTGGGGCTTCTCCTGAGGTGATATGCTCCCATAAACCCCTTCCCCCAAGGGCTGTCTTGGCCAATCTAGACCAGATGAGGTAGTTTGCACCTTTTAAAGTGACCGGAATCATCACTGGCTTGTGTTGCTCCATCTTCTCTTTGCTTTTGTCCAGCGGGTAAAAGGATGTACCCAAAAGAAATTGAAGCTCCGGATGTTTGGTTTAGAAATAACAATATGGTGAACAGGTTTCTGTCTTAGAAAGAGATAAGTTGGACAGAAGAGAGTGAGAACAACCAAGAACCAGAGAAAGAACTCAGTAAGAACAATACTATTATCCGATGGACAATAGGATTTGTGAGAGATTTTTGAAAAAGTAAACCGATTAAGTGAAAGAGAAAGTGAAGTAATGAAGATTTGCGGAAGAGATTAGGTTCTCAAGAGCGTTTAAGCTCTGATACCATGTTAGAAAATGAAGAACTGAGTGTAGAACCAGAGAGAAAGAGAGTAAACTCGAGAGAGAGAGAGAGGTATACTCGAAACTAAGAGAGAGAGTGAAGAAGGACTTGTTTCCTTAGTTTGAAGTGAGAATAGGTTACAAGATTAAATAGGCAAGTTGCCTATACAGAGAAAAGAATAAACTAAGCTTGCCTAAGTACAGAAAGGAATAAACAAAAGGGTTCTGCTCGAGAAGTGGTCTGCTCAAGGCACTGAAAGTGACTTGTCTCCAACGGATGGGAGCTTAAATGGAACATGTGACTTTGCTTATTTTAATCATTCCTCTTGTCCCATAATATCTCCAACGGTCTCCTCTTCTTTCTGATGTCGACCAAGGTGAGTTTAAACTTGCCTTGACTCTGAAGACACGTTAGGTTAAGCTTGGGTGACTTGTGATGCAAGTGTTGTACGGACATACTTGCATTTCAAGTAAGCTCGGATCTTCATCTACATTGTCAAGTGATTCCAGATCCTCCCTTCCTCTTGTTTATTTATTCTCTTTGTCAATACATCTTAGATCAGTTCTTGATGTGTTGAGAGAAGAGAAACTTTATGCAAACTTGAAGAAATGCACTTTTTGTACGGATAACTTGGTCTTTCTAGGCTTTGTTGTGAGTGCAGATGGTGTAAAGGTTGATCAGGAGAAGGTGAGAGCAATTCAAGAATGGCCAAGTCCTAAGACCGTAGGGGAAGTAAGGAGCTTTCATGGACTTGCTGGTTTCTATAGACGCTTTGTGAAGGACTTCAGCACTATTGCAGCCCCTCTAACTGAAGTAATCAAGAAGGATGTGGGATTCAAGTGGGGAGATGCACAAGAAATTGCTTTCCAGACCCTTAAAGAGAAGCTTACTCAATCTCCTCTTCTTATACTTCCTGACTTCTCTAAAACATTTGAAATCGAATGTGATGCTTCAGGGATTGGTATTGGTGCTGTATTGATGCAGGATAGGAGACCTATTGCATACTTCAGTGAGAAGCTTGGAGGAGCTACCCTCAACTATGCTACTTATGATAAGGAGCTATACGCTTTGGTGAGAGCTTTACAAACATGACAACACTACCTATGGCCTAAGGAGTTTGTCATACACACTGATCATGAGTCCCTCAAGTACCTAAAAGGACAGAGTAAGCTTAGCAAGAGACACGCAAGATGGGTTGAGTTTATTGAGACATTTCCCTATGTCATCAAATACAAACAAGGTAAAGAAACATAGTTGCTGATGCACTATCCCGAAGGTATGTTCTCTTGACCACTCTAGATGCCAAGCTACTAGGTTTTGAACAAATCAAAGGTATATATGAGGATGATCCTGACTTCAAAGAAGTTTATAAATCTTGTGAGAAACTTGCTACGGGTCATTACTTTAGGCATGATTGATTCTTATTCTATGATAATCGCCTTTGTGTACCTAATTGTTCTTTGAGAGATTTGTTTGTCAGGGAATCCCATGGAGGAAGTCTAATGGGACATTTTGGAATTGCCAAAACTCTTAAGGTCTTGCAGGATCATTTCTTTTGGCCACACATGAAAAAAGATGTTGAGAGAGTCTTGTGGAAGGTGTACAACGTGCAAGCAAGCTATGTCTAAGGTCCAGTCCCATGGTTTGTACACTCCCTTACCCATTCCTTATCATCCGTGGAATGATATCTCTATGGACTTCATTGCAGGACTGCCTAGAACTAGAACTGGAAAGGATTCTATCTTTGTTGTGGTAGATAGATTTTCTAAGATGGCACATTTCATAGCTTGTCACAAGACTGATGATGCATTACATGTTGCTAACTTGTTCTTTAAGGAGATAGTACGTTTGCATGGCATGCCTAGAACTATTGTATCAGATAGAGATGCTAAGTTCTTGAGTTACTTTTGGAAGACCCTTTGGTCTAAACTAGGCACTAAACTGTTGTTCTCTACTACTTGTCATCCGCAAACTGATGGGCAAACTGAGGTAGTCAATAGGACACTAGGAACTCTCTTGCGTGCATTCATCAAAAAGAACTTGAAATCATGGGAAGACTATTTGCCTCATTGTGAATTTGCATATAACCATTCAGTGCATTCTGCTTCTAAGTTCTCCCCTTTTGAAATTGTTTATGGGTTCAATCCCACCTCTCCTTTGGATCTAATTCCTTTACCTGAGTGTGAAAGAGTTAGTATTGATGGCAAGAAGAAAGCAGAGATGGTGCAACAAATCCATGAACAAGCAAGGCGCAATATTGAGGAAAAGACAAAGCAGTATGTCAAACAAGCAAACAAAGGCAGGCGTGAGATGGTCTTTGAAGTAGGTGACAAAGTGTGGGTTCACCTTAGAAAGGAGAGATTTCCAAATGAAAGGAAATCCAAACTGATGTCAAGGATAGATGGTCCATTCGAGATCATTAAGAAAATCAGCAACAATGCATACAAGCTGGACCTCCAAGGTAAGTATGATGTATCTAATAGCTTCAATGTTACTGATTTGGTTCCTTTTGTGGCAGATGAACCAGATTTGAGGACAAATCCTTTTCATGTGGGAGAGGATGATGTGATCATGGACCAGTGCAACAAGGAAGAGGATGTAACCAGGAATGCAACCATGGATCAATCAGCTAGTGAAGATGTCTTAGCCATTCCAGAAGGTCCCATGACTCGTTCTAGAACTAAGAAACTAAATGGAGCCATTGGAGGATTACTTAGACTCGTATGGAAACAAGAAGAAGGTCTTGGACAAAGCTTGATGATCCGAGATACCTTGATCACACATCACCTAGGTGCTAATATCGGTCCAATCCTAAGGAGACTACTCTATCTATTTATCTTATGTTATGTTTTAGACTATAGTTTTTATGTTATGTTATTTCTCGAAACCTAAGGCATATTCCTTGGTTTCTCTATTTAAACGCTTGTAAACACTCATTCTGAATCAAGCAGTCTTTTATCAAAAACCTTTTTGTCTACTCTTTCTCTCTTCTTTGTCGAGTGTGACAGCTTGCTGGTGAGTCATATCCGGCGTCTAAGGGTTCTAGTTTGGTGTGTCATATCTGATCTAGATCCTAGGAGTATCAAGGAGTCCATCCGCATCTCTTTGTGTCACCAATCGATCCACATACCTTGATAAACTTGAGTCTCTGATTCGTTTAGGCAAGGATCTATCCCATCTGATCCAGAGCAACATCCTAGGATCATATTAATTCTAATTAAACCAGAATGAATGAAGATGTAAGAATCTTGATTTGGACTCATAAATCAGTGGATAATCACCCTGAAGTTGAATCAATATCATTGGAGTTATGATGAATAAGTTATCCCACTTTTAACCGAAGTGATTCCAGTTAACCCTGTTTGGAGAGTTGGCAATTTCTTCTTGATACTAGTAAAACCAGAATGAATCACGATGTAAGAAGCTTGATTTGGACTCATCAATCAGCGTAGAATCACCCTGAAGTTGAATCAAGATCATAGGAGTTATGATGAAGAAGTTATCTCACTTTTAACCGAAGTGATTCCAGTTTACCCTGTTTGAAGATTTGGCAATTTCTTCTTGATTCTAATCAAACCAGAATGAATCAAGATGTAAGAAGCTTGATTTGGACTCATAAATCAGTGAGGAATCATCCTGAAGTTGAATCAATATCATTGGAGTTATGATGAAGAAGTTATCCCACTTTTAACCGAAGTGATTCCAGTTTGCCCTATTTGGGGATTTGGCAATTTCTTCTTGATACTAATGAAACCATAATGAATCACGATGTAAGAATCTTGAATTGGACTCATATATCTGTGTCGAACCACCCTGAAGTTGAAGCAAGATCATAGGAGTTATGATAAAGAAGTTATCCCACTTTTAACCGAAGTGACTCCAGTTTACCCTGATTGGAGATTTGGCAATTTCTTCTTGATTCTAATCAAACCAGAATGAATCAAGATGTACGAAGCTTTATTTGGACTCATAATCATCCTGAAGTTGAATCAATATCATAGGAGTTATAATGAAGATGTTATTCAACTTTTAACCGAAGTGATTCCAGTTTACCCTGTTTGGAGATTTGGCAATTTCTTCTTGATACAAATAAAACCAGAATTAATCACGATGTAAGAAGCTTGATTTGGACTCATAAATCAGTGTAGAATCACCCTGAATTTGAAGCAAGATCATAGGAGTTATGATGAAGAAGTTATCCCACTTTTAACCGAAGTGACTCCAATTTACCTTATTTGGCGATTTGGCAATTTTTTCTTGATTCTAATCAAACCATAATGAATAAAGATGTAAGAAGCTTTATTTGAACTCATAAATCAATGTATAATCACCCTGAAGTTGGATCAATATCATAGGAGTTATGATGAAGATGTTATTCCACTTTTAACCGAAGTGATTCCAGTTTACCCTGTTTGGAGATTTAGCAATTTCTTCTTGATTCTAATCAAACCAGAATGAATCAAGATGTAATAATCTTGATTTGGACTCATAAATCAGTGTAGAATCATCCTGAAGTTGAATCAATATCATTGGACTTATGATGAAGAAGTTATCCCACTTTTAACTGAAGTGATTCCAGTTTTTCCTGTTTGGAGATTTGACAATTTATTCTTAATACTAATAAAAATAGAATGAATCACGATGTAAGAAGCTTTATTTGGACTCATTAATCAGTGTAGAATCACCCTAAAGTTGAAGCAAGATCATAGGAGTTATGGGGAAGAAGTTATCCCACTTTTAACCGAAGTGACTCCAGTTTACCCTGTTTGGAGATTTGGCAATTTCTTCTTGATTCTAATCAAACCAGAATGAATCAAGATGTAAGAAGCTTTATTTGGACCCATAAATCAGTGGATAATCATCCTGAAGTTGAATCAATATCATAGGAGTTATGATGAAGATGTTATTCAACTTTTAACCGAAGTGGTTCCAGTTTACCCTGTTTGGAGATTTGGCAATTTCTTCTTGATTCTAATCAAACCCGAATGAATCAACATGTCAGAATATTGATTTGGAATCATAAATAAGTGTAGAATCATCCTGAAGTTGAATCAATATCATTGGACATATGATGAAGAAGTTATCCCACTTTTAACGGAAGTGATTCCAGTTTTTCCTTTTTGGATATTTGGCAATTTATTCTTGATACTAATAAAACCAGAATGAATCACGATGTAAGAAGCTTTATTTGGACTCATAAATCAGTTTAGAATGACCCTGAATTTGAATCAAGTTCATAGGAGTTATGATGAAGAAGTTATCGCACTTTTAACCGAAGTGACTCCAGTTTACCCTGTTTGGAGATTTGACAATTTCTTCTTGATTCTAATCAAACCAGAATGAATCAAGATGTAAGAAGATTGATTTGGAATCATAAATCAGTGAGGAATCATCCTGAAGTTGAATCAATATCATTGGAGTTATGATGAAGAAGTTATCCCACTTTTAACCGAAGTGATTCCAGTTTGTCCTGTTTGGAGATTTGGCAATTTCTTCTTGATAGAAATAAAACAAGAATGAATCACGATGTAAGAAGCTTGATTTGGAATCATAAATCAGATAAGAATCACCCTGAAATTGAATCAAGATCATAGGAGTTATGATGAAGAAGTGATCCCACTTTTAACAGAAGTGATTCCAATTTACCTTGTTTGGAGATTTGGCAATTTCTTCTTGGTTCTAATCAAACCAGAATGAATCAAGATGTAAGAAGCTCTATTTGGACTCATAAATCAGTGGAGAATCATCCTGAAGTTTAATCAATATCATTGGAGTTATGATAAAGAAGTTATCCCACTTTTAACCGAAGTGATTCCAGTTTACCCTATATGGAGATTTGGCAATTTCTTCTTGATACTAATAAAAAAAGAATGAACCACGATTTAAGAAGCTTGATTTGGACTCATAAATCAGTTTATAATCACCCTGAAGTTGAATCAAGATCATAGGAGTTATGATGAAGAAGTTATCCCACTTTTAACCGAAGTGATTCCAGTTTACCTTGTTTGGAGATTTTGCAATTTCTTCTTGATGCTAATCAAAACCAGAATGAATAAAGATGTAAGAAGCTTGATTTGTACTCACAAATCAGTGGAAAATCATCCTGAAGTTGAATCAATATCATTGGACTTATGATGAAGAAGTTATCTCACTTTTAACCGAAGTGATTCCAGTTTGCCCTGTTTGGAGATTTGGCAATTTATTCTTGATACTAATAAAACTAGAATGAATCACGATGTAAGAAGCTTGATTTGGACTCATTAATCAGTGTAGAATTACCATGAATTTAAATTAAGATCATAGGAGTTATGATGAAGAAGTTATCTCACTTTTAACCGAAGTGACTCCAGTTTACCCTGTTTGGAGATTTGACAATTTCTTCTTGATTCTAATCAAACCAGAATGAATCAAGATGTAAGAAGCTTGATTTGTACTCATAAATCAGTGAGGAATCATCCTGAAGTTGAATCAATATGATTGGAGTTATTATGAAAAAGTAATCCCACTTTTAACCGAAGTGATTCCAGTTTGCCCTATTTGGAGATTTGGTAATTTCTTCTTGATACTAATAAAACCAGAATGAATCACGATGTAAGAAGATTGATTTGGACTCATAAATCATTGTAGAACCACCCTGAAGTTGAAGCAAGATCATATGAGTTAAGATGAAGAAGTTATCCCACTTTTAACCGAAGTGACTCCAGTTTACCCTGTTTGGAGATTTGGCAATTTCTTCTTGATTCTAATCAAACCAGAATGAATCAAGATGTAAGAAGCTTTATTTGGACTCATAAATCAGTGGATAATCACCCTGAAGTTGAATCAATATCATAGGAGTTATGATGAAGATGTTATTCCACTTATAACCGAAGTGATTCCAGTTTACCCTGTTTGGAGATTTGGCAATTTCTTCTTGATTCTAATCAAACCAGAATGAATCAAGATGTAATAATCTTGATTTGGACTCATAAATCAGTGTAGAATCATCCTGAAGTTGAATCAATATCATTGGACTTATGATGAAGAAGTTATCCCACTTTTAATCGTAGTGATTCCAGTTTACCTTGTTTGGAGATTTCGCAATTTATTCTTGATTCTAATCAAACCAGAATGAATAAATATTTAAGAAGCTTGATTTCTACTCACAAATCAGTGGAGAATCATCCTGAAGTTGAATCAATATCATTGGACTTATGATGAAGAAGTTATCCCACTTTTAACCGAAGTGATTCCAGTTTGTCCTGTTTGGAGATTTGGCAATTTATTCTTGATACTAATAAAACCAGAATGAATCACGATATAAGAGGCTTGATTTGGACTCATTAATCAGTGTAGAATCACCATGAATTTAAATCAAGATCATAGGAGTTATGATGAAGAAGTTATCCCACTTTTAACCGAAGTGACTCCAGTTTACCCTGTTTGGAGATTTGACAATTTCTTCTTGATTCTAATGAAACCAGAATGAATCAAGATATAAGAAGCTTTATTTGGACTCATAAATCAGTGAGGAATCATCCTGAAGTTGAATCAATATCATTGGAGTTATGATGAAAAAGTAATCCCACTTTTAACCGAAGTGATTCAAGTTTGCCCTATTTGGAGATTTGGCAATTTCTTCTTGATACTAATAAAACCAGAATGAATCACGATGTAAGAAGATTGATTTGGACTCATAAATCATTGTAGAACCACCCTGAAGTTTAAGCAAGATCATAGGAGTTATAATGAAGAAGTTATCCCACTTTTAACCAAAGTGATTCCAGTTTTCCATGTATGGAGATTTGACAATTTCTTCTTGATTCTAATCAAACCAGAATGAATCAAGATGTAATAATCTTGCTTTGGATTCGTAAATCAGTGTAGAATCATCCTGAAGTTGAATCAATATCATTGGACTTATGATGAAGAAGTTATCCCACTTTTAACCGAAGTGATCCCAGTTAACCTTGTTTGGAGATTTGGAAATTTATTCTTGATACTAATAAAACCATAATGATTCATGATGTAAGAATCTTGATTTGGACTCATAAATAAGTGTAGAATCACCCTGAAGTTGAATCATGATCATAGGAGTTATGATGAAGAAGTTATCCCACTTTTAACCGAAGTGATTCCAGTTTACCCTGTTTGGAGATTTGGCAATTTCTTCTTGGTTCTAATCAACCCCGAATAAATAAAGATGTAAGAAGTTCTATTTGGACTCATAAATCAGTGGAGAATCATCCTGAAGTTGAATCAATATCATTGGAGTTATGATGAAGAAGTTATCCCACTTTTAACCGAAGTGATTCCAGGTTGCCCTATTTGGAGATTTGGCAATTTCTTCTTGATACTAATAAAACAAGAATGAACCACGATGTAAGAAGCTTGATTTGGACTCATAAATCAGTTTATAATCACCCTGAAGTTGAATCAAGATCATAGGAATTATGATGAAGAAGTTATCCCACTTTTAACCTAAGTGATTCCAGTTTGCCCTGTTTGGAGAGTTGGCAATTTCTTCTTGATAATAATAAAACCAGAATGAATCATGATGTAAGAAGCTTTATTTGGACTCATAAATCAGTGTAGAATCACCCTGAAGTTGAATCAAGATCATAGGAGTTATGATGAAGAAGTTATCCCACTTTTAACCGGAGTGACTCCAGTTTACCCTTTTTGGAGATTTGGCAATTTCTTCTTGATTCTAATCAAACCAGAATGAATGAAGATGTAAGAAGCTTGATTTGGACTCATAAATCAGTGGATAATCACCCTGAAGTTGAATAAATATCATTGGAGTTATGATGAAGAAGTTATCCCACTTTTAACCGAAGTGATTCCAGTTAACCATGTTTGGGGAGTTGGCAATTTCTTCTTGATACTAGTAAAACCAGAATGAATCACGATGTAAGAAGCTTGATTTGGACTCATAAATCGGCGTAGAATCACCCTGAAGTTGAATCAAGATCATAGGAGTTATGATGAAGAAGTTATCTCACTTTTAACCGAAGTGATTCCAGTTTACCCTGTTTGGAGATTTGGCAATTTCTTCTTGATTCTAATCAAACCAGAATGATCAAGATGTAAGAAGCTTGATTTGGACTCATAAATAAGTGAGGAATCATCCTGAAGTTGAACAATATCATTGGAGTTATGATGAAGAAGTTATCCCACTTTTAACCGAAGTGATTCCAGTTTGCCCCATTTGGGGATTTGGCAATTTCTTGTTGATACTAATGAAACCATAATGAATCATGATGTAAGAATCTTGATTTGGACTCATAAATCAGTGTCGAACCACCCTGAAGTTGAAGCAAGATGATAGGAGTTATGATAAAGAAGTTATCCCACTTTTAACCGAAGTGACTCCAGTTTACCCTGTTTGGAGATTTGGCAATTTCTTCTTGATTCTAATCAAACCAGAATGAATCAAGATGTACGAAGCTTTATTTGGACTCATAAATCAGTGGATAATCATCCTCAAGTTGAATCAATATCGTAGGAGTTATAATGAAGATGTTATTCAACTTTTAACAGAAGTGATTCCAGTTTACCCTGTTTGGAGATTTGGTAATTTCTTCTTGATACAAATAAAACCAGAATTAATCACGATGTAGAAGCTTGATTTGGACTTATAAATCAGTGTAGAACTACCCTGAAGTTGAAGCAAGATCATAGGAGTTATGATGAAGAAGTTATCCCACTTTTAACCGAAGTGACTCCAATTTACCTTGTTTGTCGATTTGGCAATTTCTTCTTGATTCTAATCAAACCATAATGAAAAAAGATGTAAGAAGCTTTATTTGAACTCATAAATCACTGGATAATCACCCTGAAGTTGAATCAATATCATAGGAGTTTAAGATGAAGATGTTATTCCACTTTTAACCGAAGTGATTCCAGTTTACCCTGTTTGGAGATTTTGCAATTTCTTCTTCATTCTAATCAAACCAGAACGAAACAAGATGTAAGAATCTTGATTTGGACACATAAATCAGTGTAGAATCATCCTGAAGATCAATATCGTTGGAGTTATGATGAAGAAGTTATCCCACTTTTAACCGAAGTGATTCCAGTTTGCCCTGTTTGGAGAGTTGGCAATTTCTTCTTGATACTAATAAAACCAGAATGAATCACGATGTAAGATGGTTGATTTGGACTCATAAATCAGATTAGAATCACCCTGAATTTGAATCAAGATCATGGGAGTTATGATGAAGAAGTTATCCCACTTTTAACCGAAGTGATTCCAGTTTACCTTGTTTGGAGATTTGGCAATTTCTTCTTGATTCTAATCAAAACCAGAATGAATAAAGATATAAGAAGCTTGATTTGGACTCATAAATCATTTTAGAATCACCCTGAATTTGAATCAAGATCATAGGAGTTATGATGAAGAAGTTATCCCACTTTTAACCGAAATGACTCCAGTTTACCCTGTTTGGAGATTTGGCAATTTCTTCTTGATTCTAATCAAACCAGAATGAATGAAGATGTAAGAATCTTTATTTGGACTCATAAATCAGTGGATAATCACCCTGAAGTTGAATCAATATCATTGGAGTTATGATGAATAAGTTATCCCACTTTTAACCGAAGTGATTCCAGGTTGCCTATTTGGAGATTTGGCAATTTCTTCTTGATACTAATAAAACAAGAATGAACCACGATGTAAGAAGCTTTATTTGGACTCATAAATCAGTTTATAATCACCCTGAAGTTGAATCAAGATCATAGGAATTATGATGAAGAAGTTATCCCACTTTTCACCTAAGTGATTCCAGTTTGCCCTGTTTGGAGAGTTAGCAATTTTTTCTTGATAATAATAAAACCAGAATGAATCATGATGTAAGAATTTTTATTTGGACTCATAAATCAGTGTAGAATCACTCTGAAGTTGAATCAAGATCATAGGAGTTATGATGAAGAAGTTATCCAACTTTTAACCGGAGTGACTCCAGTTTACCCTTTTTGGACATTTGGCAATTTCTTCTTGATTCTAATCAAACCAGAATGAATGAAGATGTAAGAAGCTTGATTTGGACTCATAAACCAGTGGATAATCACCCTGAAGTTGAATAAATATCATTGGAGTTATGATGAAGAAGTTATCCCACTTTTAACCGAAGTGATTCCAGTTAACCATGTTTGGAGAGTTGGCAATTTCTTCTTGATACTACTAAAACCAGAATGAATAACGATGTAAGAAGCTTGATTTGGACTCATAAATCAGTGTAGAATCACCCTGAAGTTGAATCAAGATCATAGGAGTTATGATTAAGAAGTTATCCCACTTTTAACCGAAGTGATTCCAGTTTGCCATGTTTGGAGAGTTGGCAATTTCTTCTTGATACTAATAAAACCAGAATGAATCACGATGTAAGAAGCTTGATTTGGACTCATAAATCAGTTTAGAATCACCCTGAAGTTGAATCAATATCATTGGAGTTATAATGAAGAAGTTATCCCAATTTTAACCGAAGTGATTCCAGTTTGCCCTGTTTGGAGAGTTGGCAATTTCTTCTTTATACTAATAAAACCAGAATGAATCACGATGTAAGAAGCTTGATTTAGAATCATAAATCAGTTTAGAATCACCCTGAATTTGAATCAAGATCATAGGAGTTATGATGAAGAAGTTATCCCACTTTTAACCGAAGTGACTCCAGTTTACCCTGTTTGGAGATTTGGTAATTTCTTCTTGATTATAATCAAACCAGAATGAATCAAGACATAAGAAGCTAGATTTGGACTCATAAATCAGTGTAGAATCATATTCAAGTTGAATCAATATCATTGGAGTTATGATGAAGAAGTTATCCCAATTTTAACCGAAGTGATTCCAGTTTGCCCTGTTTGGAGAGTTGGCAATTTCTTCTTGATACAAATAAAACCAGAATGAATCACGATATAAGAAGCTTGATTTGGACTCATAAATCAGTGTAGAATCACCCTGATGTTGAATCAAGATCATAGGAGTTATGATTAAGAAGTTATCCCACTTTTAACCAAAGTGATTCCAGTTTTCCATGTATGGAGATTTGGCAATTTATTCTTGATACTAATAAAACCAGAATGAATCATGATGTAAGAAGCTTGATTTGGACTCATTAATCAGTGTAGAATCACCTGAATTTAAGTCAAGATCATAGGAGTTATGATGAAGAAGTTATCCCACTTTTAACCGAAGTGACTCCAGTTTACCTTGTTTGGAGATTTGGCAATTTCTTCTTGATTCTAATCAAACCATAATGAATAAAGATGTAAGAAGCTTTATTTGAACTCATAAATCACTGGATAATCACCCTGAAGTTGAATCAATATCATAGGAGTTTAAGATGAAGATGTTATTCCACTTTTAACCGAAGTGATTCCAGTTTACCCTGTTTGGAGATTTTGCAATTTCTTCTTCATTCTAATCAAACCAGAACGAAACAAGATGTAAGAATCTTGATTTGGACACATAAATCAGTGTAGAATCATCCTGAAGATCAATATCGTTGGAGTTATGATGAAGAAGTTATCCCACTTTTAACCGAAGTGATTCCAGTTTGCCCTGTTTGGAGAGTTGGCAATTTCTTCTTGATACTAATAAAACCAGAATGAATCACGATGTAAGATGGTTGATTTGGACTCATAAATCAGATTAGAATCACCCTGAATTTGAATCAAGATCATGGGAGTTATGATGAAGAAGTTATCCCACTTTTAACCGAAGTGATTCCAGTTTACCTTGTTTGGAGATTTGGCAATTTCTTCTTGATTCTAATCAAAACCAGAATGAATAAAGATATAAGAAGCTTGATTTGGACTCATAAATCATTTTAGAATCACCCTGAATTTGAATCAAGATCATAGGAGTTATGATGAAGAAGTTCTCCCACTTTTAACCGAAATGACTTCAGTTTACCCTGTTTGGAGATTTGGTAATTTCTTCTTGATTCTAATCAAACCAGAATGAATGAAGATGTAAGAATCTTTATTTGGACTCATAAATCAGTGGATAATCACCCTGAAGTTGAATCAATATCATTGGAGTTATGATGAATAAGTTATCCCACTTTTAACCGAAGTGATTCCAGGTTGCCTATTTGGAGATTTGGCAATTTCTTCTTGATACTAATAAAACAAGAATGAACCACGATGTAAGAAGCTTGATTTGGACTCATAAATCAGTTTATAATCACCCTGAAGTTGAATCAAGATCATAGGAATTATGATGAAGAAGTTATCCCACTTTTAACCTAAGTGATTCCAGTTTGCCCTGTTTGGAGAGTTAGCAATTTCTTCTTGATAATAATAAAACCAGAATGAATCATGATGTAAGAATCTTTATTTGGACTCATAAATCAGTGTAGAATCACTCTGAAGTTGAATCAAGATCATAGGAGTTATGATGAAGAAGTTATCCCACTTTTAACCGGAGTGACTCCAGTTTACCCTTTTTGGACATTTGGCAATTTCTTCTTGATTCTAATCAAACCAGAATGAATGAAGATGTAAGAAGCTTGATTTGGACTCATAAACCAGTGGATAATCACCCTGAAGTTGAATAAATATCATTGGAGTTATGATGAAGAAGTTATCCCACTTTTAACCGAAGTGATTCCAGTTAACCCTGTTTGGAGAGTTGGCAATTTCTTCTTGATACTACTAAAACCAGAATGAATCACGATGTAAGAAGCTTGATTTGGACTCATAAATCAGTGTAGAATCACCCTGAAGTTGAATCAAGATCATAGGAGTTATGATTAAGAAGTTATCCCACTTTTAACCGAAGTGATTCCAGTTTGCCCTGTTTGGAGAGTTGGCAATTTCTTCTTGATACTAATAAAACCAGAATGAATCACGATGTAAGAAGCTTGATTTGGACTCATAAATCAGTTTAGAATCACCCTGAAGTTGAATCAATATCATTGGAGTTATAATGAAGAAGTTATCCCAATTTTAACCGAAGTGATTCCAGTTTGCCCTGTTTGGAGAGTTGGCAATTTCTTCTTGATAATAATAAAACCAGAATGAATCATGATGTAAGAAGCTTTATTTGGACTCATAAATCAGTGTAGAATCACCCTGAAGTTGAATCAAGATCATAGGAGTTATGATGAAGAAGTTATCCCACTTTTAACCGAAGTGACTCCAGTTTACCCTGTTTGGAGATTTGACAATTTCTTCTTGATTCTAATCAAACCAGAATGAATCAAGATGTCAGAAGCTTTATTTGGACTCATAAATCAGTGGATAATCATCCGGAAACTGAATCAATATCATAGGAGTTATGATGAAGATGTTATTCAACTTTTAACCGAAGTGATTCCAGTTTATCCTGTTTGGAGATTTGGCAATTTCTTCTTGATTCTAATCAAACCCGAATGAATGAAGATGTAAGAGTATTTATTTGTACTCACAAATCAGTGGAGAATCATCCTGAAGTTGAATCAATATCATTGGACTTATGATGAAGAAGTTATCCCATTTTTAACTGAAGTGATTCCAGTTTTTCCTGTTTAGAGATTTTGCAATTTATTCTTGATACTAATAAAAATAGAATGAATCACGATGTAAGAAGCTTTATTTGGACTCATTAATCAGTGTAGAATCACCCTAAAGTTGAAGCAAGATCATAGGAGTTATGGTGAAGAAGTTATCCCACTTTTTACCGAAGTGACTCCAGTTTACCCTGTTTGGAGATTTGGCAATTTCTTCTTGATTCTAATCAAACCAGAATGAATCAAGATGTAAGAAGCTTTATTTGGACCCATAAATAAGTGGATAATCATCCTGAAGTTGAATCAATATCATAGGAGTTATGATGAAGATGTTATTCAACTTTTAACCGAAGTGATTCCAGTTTACTCTGTTTGGAGATTTGGCAATTTCTTCTTGATTCTAATCAAACCCGAATGAATCAAGATCTCAGAATATTGATTTGGACTCATAAATAAGTGTAGAATCATCCTGAAGTTGAATCAATATCATTGGACTTATGATGAAGAAGTTATCCCACTTTTAACGGAAGTGATTCTAGTTTTCCTTGTTTGGATATTTGGCAATTTATTCTTGATACTATTAAAACCAGAAAGAATCACGATGTAAGAAGCTTGATTTGGACTCATAAATCAGTTTAGAATCACCCTGAATTTGAATCAAGATCATAGGAGTTATGATACTAATAAAAATAGAATGAATCACGATGTAAGAAGCTTTATTTGGACTCATTAATCAGTTTAGAATCACCCTGAATTTGAATCAAGATCATAGGAGTTATGATACTAATAAAAATAGAATGAATCACGATGTAAGAAGCTCTATTTACAATAAAAATAGAATGAATCACGATGAAGAAGTTATCCCACTTTTAACCGAAGTGACTCCAGTTTATCCTGTTTGGAGATTTGACAATTTCTTCTTGATTCTAATCAAACCAGAATGAATCAAGATGTAAGAAGATTGATTTGGAATCATAAATCAGTGAGGAATCATCCTGAAGTTGAATCAATATCATTGGAGTTATGATGAAGAAGTTATCCCACTTTTAACCGAAGTGATTCCAGTTTGCCCTGTTTGGAGATTTGACAATTTCTTCTTGATAGAAATAAAACAAGAATGAATCACGTTGTAAGAATCTTGATTTGGAATCATAAATCAGATAAGAATCACCCTGAAATTGAATCAAGATCATAGGAGTTATGATGAAGAAGTTATCCCACTTTTAACAGAAGTGATTCCAATTAGCCTTGTTTGGAGATTTGGCAATTTCTTCTTGGTTCTAATCAAACCAGAATGAATCAAGATGTATGAATCTCTATTTGGACTCATAAATCAGTGAAGAATCATCCTGAAGTTTAATCAATATCATTGGAGTTATGATAAAGAAGTTATCCCACTTTTAATCGAAGTGATTCCAGTTTGTCCTATTTGGAGATTTGGCAATTTCTTCTTGATACTAATAAAACAAGAATGAACCACGATTTAAGAAGCTTGATTTGGACTCATAAATCAGTTTATAATCACCCTGAAGTTGAATCAAGATCATAGGAGTTATGATGAAGAAGTTATCCCACTTTTAACCGAAGTGATTCCAGTTTACCTTGTTTGGAGATTTGACAATTTCTTCTTGATGCTAATCAAAACCAGAATGAATAAAGATGTAAGAAGCTTGATTTGTACTCACAAATCAGTGTAGAATCATCCTGAAGTTGAATCAATATCATTGGACTTATGATGAAGAAGTTATCCCACTTTTAACCGAAGTGATTTAAGTTTGCCCTGTTTGGAGATTTGGCAATTTATTCTTGATACTAATAAAACTAGAATGAATCACGATGTAAGAAGCTTGATTAGGACTCATTAATCAGTGTAGAATCACCATAAATTTAAATCAAGATCATAGGAGTTATGATGAAGAAGTTATCCCACTTTTAACCGAAGTGACTCCAGTTTACCCTATTTGGAGATTTGACAATTTCTTATTTATTCTAATCAAACCAGAATGAATCAAGATGTAAGAAGCTTGATTTGTACTCATAAATCAGTGAGGAATCATCCTGAAGTTGAATCAATATCATTGGAGTTATTATGAAAAAGTAATCCCACTTTTAACCGAAGTGATTCCAGTTTGCCATATTTGGAGATTTGGCAATTTCTTCTTGATACTAATAAAACCAGAATGAATCACGATGTAAGAAGATTGATTTGGACTCATAAATCATTGTAGAACCACCCTGAAGTTGAAGCAAGATCATAGGAGTTAAGATGAAGAAGTTATCCCACTTTTAACCGAAGTGACTCCAGTTTACCCTGTTTGGAGATTTGGCAATTTCTTCTTGATTCTAATCAAACCAGAATGAATCAAGATGTAAGAAGCTTTATTTGGACTCATAAATCAGTGGATAATCACCCTGAAGTTGAATCAATATCATAGGAGTTATGATGAAGATGTTATTCCACTTTTAACCGAAGTGATTCCAGTTTACCCTGTTTGGAGATTTGACAATTTCTTCTTGATTCTAATCAAAACAGAATGAATCAAGATGTAATAATCTTGATTTGGACTCATAAATCAGTGTAGAATCATCCTGAAGTTGAATCAATATCATTGGACTTATGATGAAGAAGTTATCCCACTTTTAACCGAAGTGATCCCAGTTAACCTTGTTTGGAGATTTGGCAATTTATTCTTGATACTAATAAAACCATAATGATTCATGATGTAAGAATCTTGATTTGGACTCATAAATAAGTGTAGAATCACCCTGAAGTTGAATCATGATCATAGGAGTTATGATGAAGAAGTTATCCCACTTTTAACCGAAGTGATTCCAGTTTACCCTGTTTGGAGATTTGACAATTTCTTCTTGATTCTAATCAAACCATAATGAATAAAGATGTAAGAAGCTTTATTTGGACTCATAAATCAGTGGATAATCACCCTGAAGTTGAATCAATATCATAGGAGTTATAATGAAGATGTTATTCCACTTTTAACCGAAGTGATTCCAGTTTACCCTGTTTGGAGATTTGGCAATTTCTTCTTGATTCTAATCAAACCAGAATGAATCACGACGTAATAATCTTGATTTGGACTCATAAATCAGTGTAGAATCATCCTGAAGTAGAATCAATATCATTGGACTAATGATGAAGAAGTTATCCCACTTTTAATCGAAGTTATTCCAGTTTACCTTGTTTGGAGATTTGGCAATTTATTCTTGATTCTAATCAAACCAGAATGAATAAAGATTTAAGAAGCTTGATTTGTACTCACAAATCAGTGGAGAATCATCCTGAAGTTGAATCAATATCATTGGACTTATGATGAAGATGTTATCCCACTTTTAACCAAAGTGATTCCAGTTTGCCCTGTTTGGAGATTTGGCAATTTATTCTTGATACTAAAAAAACCAGAATGAATCACGATATAAGAGGCTTGATTTGGAGTCATTAATCAGTGTAGAATCACCATGAATTTAAATCAAGATCATAGGAGTTATGATGAAGAAGTTATCCCACTTTTAACCGAAGTGACTCCAGTTTACCCTGTTTGGAGATTTGACAATTTCTTCTTGATTCTAATGAAACCAGAATGAATCAAGATGTAAGAAGCTTGATTTGGACTCATAAATCAGTGAGGAATCATCCTGAAGTTGAATCAATATCATTGGAGTTATGATGAAAAAGTAATTCCACTTTTAACCGAAGTGATTCCAGTTTGCCCTATTTGGAGATTTGGCAATTTCTTCTTGATACTAATAAAACCAGAATGAATCACGATGTAAGAAGATTGATTTGGACTCATAAATCATTGTAGAACCACCCTGAAGTTTAAGCAAGATCATAGGAGTTATGATGAAGAAGTTATCCCACTTTTAACCGAAGTGACTCCAGTTTACCCTGTTTGGAGATTTGACAATTTCTTCTTGATTCTAATCAAACCAGAATGAATCAAGATGTAAGAAGCTTTATTTGGAATCATCAATCAGTGGATAATCACCCTGAAGTTGAATCAATATCATAGGAGTTATGATGAACATGTTATTCCACTTTTAACCGAAGTGATTCCAGTTTACCCTGTTTGGAGATTTGACAATTTCTTCTTGATTCTAATCAAACCAGAATGAATCAAGATGTAATAATCTTGATTTGGACTCATAAATCAGTGTAGAATCATCCTGAAGTTGAATCAATATCATTGGACTTATGATGAAGAAGTTATCCCACTTTTAACCGAAGTGATCCCAGTTAACCTTGTTTGGAGATTTGGCAATTTATTCTTGATACTAATAAAACCATAATGATTCATGATGTAAGAATCTTGATTTGGACTCATAAATAAGTGTAGAATCACCCTGAAGTTGAATCATGATCATAGGAGTTATGATGAAGAAGTTATCCCACTTTTAACCGAAGTGATTCCAGTTTACCCTGTTTGGAAATTTGGCAATTTCTTCTTGGTTCTAAAAAACCCCGAATAAATCAAGATGTAAGAAGTTCTATTTGGACTCATAAATCAGTGGAGAATCATCCTGAATTTGAATCAATATCATTGGAGTTATGATGAAGAAGTTATCCCACTTTTAACCGAAGTGATTCCAGGTTGCCCTATTTGGAGATTCGACAATTTCTTCTTGATACTAATAAAACAAGAATGAATCACGATGTAAGAAGCTCGATTTGGACTCATAAATCAGTTTATAATCACCCTGAAGTTGAATCAAGATCATAGGAATTATGATGAAGAAGTTATCCCACTTTTAACCGAAGTGATTCCAGTTTGTCCTGTTTGGAGAGTTGGCAATTTCTTCTTGATAATAATAAAACCAGAATGAATCATGATGTAAGACGCTTGATTTGGACTCATAAATCAGTGTAGAATCACCCTGAAGTTGAATCAAGATCATAGGAGTTATGATGAAGAAGTTATCCCACTTTTAACCGGAGTGACTCCAGTTTACCCTTTTTGGACATTTGGCAATTTCTTCTTGATTCTAATCAAACCAGAATGAATGAAGATGTAAGAAGCTTGATTTGGACTCATAAACCAGTGGATAATCACCCTGAAGTTGAATAAATATCATTGGAGTTATGATGAAGAAGTTATCCCACTTTTAACCGAAGTGATTCCAGTTAACCCTGTTTGGAGAGTTGGCAATTTCTTCTTGATACTACTAAAACCAGAATGAATCACGATGTAAGAAGCTTGATTTGGACTCATAAATCAGTGTAGAATCACCCTGAATTTGAATCAAGATCATAGGAGTTATGATGAAGAAGTTATCTCATTTTTAACCGAAGTGATTCCAGTTTACCCTGTTTGGAGATTTGGCAATTTCTTCTTGATTCTAATCAAACCAGAATGAATCAAGATGTAAGAAGCTTGATTTGGACTCATAAATCAGTGAGGAATCATCCTGAAGTTGAATCAATATCATTGGAGTTATGATGAAGAAGTTATCCCACTTTTAACCGAAGTGATTCCAGTTTGCCCTATTTGGGGATTTGGAAATTTCTTCTTGATACTAATGAAACAAGAATGAACCACGATTTAAGAAGCTTGATTTGGACTCATAAATCAGTTTATAATCACCCTGAAGTTGAATCAAGATCATAGGAGTTATGATGAAGAAGTTATCCCACTTTTAACCGAAGTGATTCCAGTTTACCTTGTTTGGAGATTTGACAATTTCTTCTTGATGCTAATCAAAACCAGAATGAATAAGGATGTAAGAAGCTTGATTTGTACTCACAAATCAGTGGAGAATCATCCTGAAGTTGAATCAATATCATTGGACTTATGATGAAGAAGTTATCCCACTTTTAACCAAAGTGATTCCAGTTTGGAGATTTGGCAATTTATTCTTGATACTAATAAAACTAGAATGAATCACGATGTAAGAAGCTTTATTTGGACTCATAAATCAATGTAGAACCACCCTGAAGTTGAAGCAAGATCATAGGAGTTATGATGAAGAAGTTATCCCACTTTTAACCGAAGTGACTCCAATTTACCTTTTTTGGCGATTTGGCAATTTCTTCTTGATTCTAATCAAACCATAATGAATAAAGATGTAAGAAGCTTTATTTGAACTCATAAATCAGTGGATAATCACCCTGAAGTTGAATCAATATCATAGGAATTATGATGAAGATGTTATTCCACTTTTAACCGAAGTGATTCCAGTTTACCCTGTTTGGAGATTTGGCAATTTCTTCTTCATTCTAATCAAACCAGAACGAAACAAGATGTAAGAATCTTGATTTGGACACATAAATCAGTGTAGAATCATCCTGAAGATCAATATCATTGGAGTTATGATGAAGAAGTTATCCAACTTTTAAACGAAGTGATTCCAGTTTGCCCTGTTTGGAGAGTTGGCAGTTTCTTCTTGATACTAATAAAACCAGAATGAATCACGATGTAAGATGGTTGATTTGGACTCATAAATCAGTTTAGAATCACCCTGAATTTGAATCAAGATCATAGGAGTTATGATGAAGAAGTTATCCCACTTTTAACCGAAGTGATTCCAGTTTACCTTGTTTGGAGATTTGGCAATTTCTTCTTGATTCTAATCAAAACCAGAATGAATAAAGATATAAGAACCTTGATTTGGACTCATAAATCATTTTAGAATCACCCTGAATTTGAATCAAGATCATAGAAGTTATGATGAAGAAGTTATCCCACTTTTAACCGAAGTGACTCCAGTTTACCCTGTTTGGAGATTTGGCAATTTCTTCTTGATTATAATCAAACCAGAATGAGTGAAGATGTAAGAATATATATTTGGACTCATAAATCAGTGGATAATCACCCTGAAGTTGAATCAATATCATTGGAGTTATGATGAAGAAGTTATCCCACTTTTAACCGAAGTGATTCCAGTTTGCCCTGTTTGGAGAGTTGGCAATTTCTTCTTTATACTAATAAAACCAGAATGAATCACGATGTAAGAAGCTTGATTTGGACTCATAAATCAGTTTAGAATAACCCTGAATTTGAATCAAGATCATAGGAGTTATGATGAAGAAGTTATCCCACTTTTAACTGAAGTGACTCCAGTTTACCCTGTTTGGAGATTTGGCAATTTCTTCTTGATTATAATCAAACCAGAATGAATCAAGACGTAAGAAGCTTGATTTGGACTCATAAATCAGTTTAGAATCATCCTGAAGTTGAATCAATATCATTGGAGTTATGATGAAGAAGTTACCCCAATTTTAACCGAAGTTATTCCAGTTTGCCCTGTTTGGAGAGTTGGCAATTTCTTCTTGATACTAATAAAACCAGAATGAATCACGATATAAGAATCTTGATTTGGACTCATAAATCAGTGTAGAATCACCCTGAAGTTGAATCAAGATCATAGGAGTTATGATTAAGAAGTTATCCCACTTTTAACCGAAGTGATTCTAGTTTACCCTGTTTAGAGATTTGGCAATTTCTTCTTGGTTCTAATCAAACCAGAATGAATCAAGATGTAAGAATCTTGATTTTGACTCATAAATCAGTGTAGAATCATCCTGAAGTTGAATCAATATCATTGGACTTATGATGAAGAAGTTATCCCACTTTTAACCGAAGTGATTCCAGTTTGCCTTGTTTGGAGATTTGGCAATTTCTTCTTGATACTAATAAAACCAGAATGAATCACGATGTAAGAACCTTGATTTAGACTCATTAATCAGTTTAGAATCACCCTGAATTTGAATCAAGATCATAGGAGTTATGATGAAGAAGTTATCTCACTTTTAACCGAAGTGATTCCAGTTTGCCATGTTTGGAGAGTTGGCAATTTCTTCTTGATACTAATAAAAAGAGAATGAATCACGATGTAAGAAGCTTGATTTAGACTCATAAATCAGTGTAGAATCACCCTGAAGTTGAATCAAGATCATAGGAGTTATGATTAAGAAGTTATCCCACTTTTAACCGAAGTGATTCTAGTTTACCCTGTTTGGAGATTTGGCAATTTCTTCTTGGTTCTAAACTAACCAGAATGAATCAAGATGTAAGAATCTTGATTTGGACTCATAAATCAGTGTAGAATCATCCTGAAGTTGAATCAATATCATTGGACTTATGATGAAGAAGTTATCCCACTTTTAACCGAAGTGATTCCAGTTTGCCCTTTTTGGAGATTTGGCAATTTCTTCTTGATACTAATAAGAGAAAATTACTAGAATGATCTACAAAAGCTTGTATATGACTAGAATAGTATACATTTTCTAAAAATTACTAGAATGTTTTAGACTCCTAGTAAATTACAAAAAACACCCTTGTTTAATTTTGCAAACTATTGATACAAATTTTAATTATTAAATCCACATCATATTTT
>CAJHQQ010002078.1:0-73460 GCA_905132885.1 Moricandia moricandioides
ATAATCCGGTTAAATTTAAAAGTACAGTGGTAAAATTTAAGGTTTGGTCCGGTTTAGACGACTTACAAATAAGTCGTCTGGCGGATAATGTACATCAGACGACTTAATATTTAGTCGTCCGTTTACAGACGACTAAATATTAAGTCTTCCCAGACCCTAAAATGACTAAATTAACTAGCTAACTACGTTATAAAATCAAATTATACTTCAATATTGTTTACTATACACAGAAATGAACACGCTTAGGTAATTTTTAAATTTATGTTAAAAATTGTGTTAGACTTCTTAGACGACTAATAAATTAAATCGTCTGACAAATCTTCCGGCTGGATGACTTTCCAGACGACTTAATTATTAGTCGTCTACTAAGACCATCCACAATGGTGTTACCATGATTTGTACATAGAGGAAAAATGAGTTGTAGTTATAAAAGTTGATCATCCATTACAAGTCATAGGTTTAAAAATATTTTAAAACAAGGGGACAACAACATAGAAGTCATCCATTACAAGTCCGCTAGAAGCAGATTACAATAAGACAATAGCAAGACAAACATCCATCATTTAGGAAGAGGCGAGGAAGTTGAGGCACAATCCGCAGCATCATCCCCTTGACGAGGTGTATACTGAATCTCAGTACCACTACGACCGAAAGGAGTCACATGAAATACCATGTCTCCTTCCTTTTTGAACACGAGAATGTCACCGATGCAAAGGGAGTGTGTTTGGGTGAAGTCTTCCCAACCATCGGTGAGTCTTCTTCCTTCTTGTATAACTTCCCAAGTTTGGTGTGAAGCGTCCGATCGTAGTGTCCATTTTCCTTCGTTCGGCTTGCCTTGTACGTGTTTTGAGTAGAAGGCAAGTGGTATTGTCTACAAGTCAACAAAGGAGAAGATAAGCAAAAGAAATAAACAGAGGAGAAATAGAGAGCGTGTGTATACCACGCCACAGTCGAAACAAGGAAGCAGAGGCTTCAAGAAGTGAGGTTCATGCTGATTCGCCATATGCAAACAAGAAACGAATTGGAAACATTTTAATTCTAAGTCGTCTGGGTCGTCCACCTGAAAGACTTAGATTAAGTCGTCTGGGTCGTCCACCTGGAAGACTTTCCAGACAACTTAATTATAAGTCTACCAAGACTTCCAGTAGAACATTTGAAAGCTGACCAGACGAATGAGAGGAGAACAACATCCAACCTAACTAGACCATAAATCGATTGAAAGCCCCAATCTTTGAAACCCTAATTTGAAATGAAAATATCCACAAATTGCTTGAAATCACAAATCGTAACCGTAAAATGAGAGGAAAACAACATCCAACCTAACTAAACAACAAAGGAAGCGGCGGCGCTAGGGTTTAGAAGAAGCGGCTTATACTACCTGTTTAGAGGAAGCGGCGGTGAGAACGGTGAGAATGAAGTGAGATAGATAGCCGACGTTGAGAACGATGGTTTGTTCGGAAATAGTGGGAACTCGAAATCGCCTTTGAGAGAGAACTGTTAGGGTTTTTGCGAAAAATTAACACAGAAAAAAAAATCACCTTATATATTGGGTAAATAATCCGGTTAGCTTTAAAAGTACAGTGGAAAAATTTAAGGTTTGGTCCGGTTTAGACGACTTACAAATAAGTCGTCTGGCGGATAATGTACATCATACGACTTAATATTTAGTTGTCCGTTCACAGACGACTAAATGTTAAGTCGTCCTAGACCCTAAAATGAAACCCTAAACTAAAATGACTAAATTAACTAACTAACCACGATATAAAATCAAATTATACTTCAATACTGTTTACTATACACAGAAATGAACACGCTTAGGTAATTTTTAAATTTTTCAAAAACGGTTTTAATGCTTTCTAAAATTTAACCCTAAGAACACATACAATACTACAACATATGTTGATGAAACATAAACTAAAGAATATCATGACTCACTACTTTCACTCATCTATGCTGAAAACAATTGAAATTTGTTATATCTTAATTTATATCTCTTAAGACATATGTTAATTACATAATTCCCATTTTTCACTTATCAAAATATTTTTTACAAAATTTTTAAATTATGTTTAAGAATAACTGTTCAGACGACTTTAAGTTAAGTCGTCTAGACGACTTGTTTTTAAGTCGTCTGAACAGACGACTTGCGAGGGTTAGAAACGTAAAAAAAATTCTGTTTTTTTGTTTGTTCACAAGGGGATAGTTGTAATTTCAATAGCCTTTTAAGTTACTTTTGACTTTGACCCAAGTTTGAGTATTCTTTTGGGTTTGACTCCAAATTTTGAGTCACATTTGGCAATTCTGCCTATACTATTTGATAATTTTAAATATATAGTATAGTATTCTTAAACTATTTGATAATTTCATTAATATATACCATACTATTTAGTTTTTCTATTCTATTTATATTTTCATTTTCATATTTTTGTAGAATGCAAGAGTTATTTGCATATGAACAACTTATAATTTTGTTTTCGTGTTGTTTATATTCTACTAGGGACATATGATCGGATGCCGTTTTAGATGTCGATACGATAAACAATCTATTTTCTAGTATATTATTCCATTCTATTTGGTAATGTGTAATATACTATCTTATTTGTTCAATCTATTTACATTTCTTATGTACTTCCATAACATAGTCTTTTTCTCCAGTTCCTTACGTCGGCTACCACTACAATGGTAACCGCCACCACCACAAGCACGATAATTTTTGTTACAAAAGATTATTATCATTTTCATATCTATAACCGTAACTACCACCACCGCAGTCCGCACCACCGTAATCACATCATTGCCGATGCTCTAACCATCACTGATGCGATAACCACCACCATTGTGTTAACGAACTCCTTAATTTTTGGGGATATTAGCATGTATAACTTAAAAAAAAAAATATAATTCAACAAATAACCATATGAACTGAACCATATGGTTAAAATATATAATACATTTTTATGTAATATTATTATATCTAAAATCTCTTTCTCTCTGTCTCCTCGTACAATCGTAATTAGTAGTTATATATTGTAAATATTATACACTATTCTTTTTTAATAACACAGCATAATATGTTACAATGTCTTATTCTCCTCTTCTTAATTTAGAACTATAAAATAATTCCATTTAATTCCATTTGGTAAGATTCTTGAAATTTAACCATAATTTATGTATCACCATTAATGAAAATTCTAAACTAATAACATACTTATAAATATTTATAATATACACATTAGTTTAGAATTTAAATAAAAATTATGTCAATTCTGATATTCTCAGAATTAGTTGTGAGTTTATTTGTTAACTAAGTGTTGAGATTATGATTTAATTCATTAATTGATATAAAAATTAATCAAATTACCAATATATTAAATTCATTTGTATATAATAACCATAAAATAGTCAAAGACTTTTAATCGAATCGTTGAGTAAAATAATAAATTATTTTATATCATTTAAATGATAATATAATTCATATTTTATCGAATTAATTAATAAATCAATTTATTATTTAAATATTTTTGTCTAAAATAAAATAAAAAATAAAAGTTTATACATCCATACATATAATAAAATATAAAATAATAATAAAATAAATAAAATAAATAAAATTTGTTAATGTAATTTTAATGAAATCTAAAAATTTGATAAGCCAAAAAATATAACTTATGAAAAAATATTTATATTTATACTGAAAATCTAAAGAATTTTTAAAAATTACTCTAGAAAATAATATATTTTAAAATTTTAGTATCGCTGTGAACGGCGCATGAAACCTCCTCGTATATATTATTTTAGAAACATTACAACATGTGATATATGTCATATATCATTACTAGAATGGCTCTTAAAATTCTTAGATAATTAGGTTGTGTATCTAAACATATATTATACCGTTTCTCTTCTCATTCAACTAACCATAAAATTTATTAATAATCTATAAAAGTTTCATTTTTCTTGCCTTAAATAAAATATATGAAATTAAATAAATGTGATAAAAATATACATATATATAATTAATTATTTTAAATAATAAATATCTGATAACAATATATACATCTGACATCATTTTAAAAAAATTATGTTATTAAAATAAACTAAAAGGTCATATTAAACATTTTATAAAAAAATATTTTTTTGTTAATGTTATATTTTAAATTTTTAAAACGAATATAAATTACTAAAATTGTTAAAATTTTCACACTAAAAATATTTTACTTAATGGTTATTTTTTTTGTTATAACAAGATACCATAAAGTCATATGAATAAAAGAAGAGACAATGACCAAAATATACTTCAAAAAGTTTTTGTCTCCAAAATAGTAATTAAGGAGAAAAAATATCAAAATAGATTTTATTAAAGGGTGTAAATATACATTTATACTATTTGGGTTAACTAATCTAAACTTAGGGTTTAGAGTTATGGTTTTAAAGGTGAGGTTTAAAATTAAAAAAAAAAAGATCTATTTTAGTCATTTTTTTTTAAAGTTTATTTTTGTGACAAAAAATTCAAAAAATCTATCTGAGAGATTTATCCCTAAAAATTATATTGAATAGATATTCATATTAAAAGTATATCTATTTTAATATTGTTTAAATTAAACCATATATCTTATAAAATATATAAATGTTTTAATTTAATGCATCATGCTTGCAAGGATAAAAATTAAGTATTTTATAATTTTAGTTTGATCAAATCATTAAAAGATATTTTTTATTTTTTATTATTAAAAATTATATCTAAATGTTTTTTTTTAATAAATGTTCTATAAATATATATCACTACTTGCAACACGGATTATCACCTAGTTAGTAATATAAAACTTAAGATGTATTATTTGCTTTTGGCAGGGCTAACCGCACTTGCCCATTGTATGGTTTGGACTTTGAACTAGCTCAATAATTTGTTCTTGACATAGAAGAGTCAAGAGGGAAGCCTTTTGATTGGTTACGTACGTACTTTATTAGACGACTATTATGTATTTCAAACATGAAAAAAGATTTGTGACATTTAGTGTGTAACTTTATCTTCTCGATCAATTATATGTGAGAGTATTCGTATATTTGGAAGGATTTGCGAATCATAATACGACGTAAAAGTTTCGTTTTCATATGCATAAACAGAAGAATAAACCATAATATTATAAACGGAGAAAAAGAATATGATAGTGGAGAGGATGCAGTAGTTAGGTCGCACCATGTGCTTGCACATGCGTTCCCTATATCAAACCACATGATTCCTACAGCTGAATCTTTATTATTTTACTTAAAAAAGCTTTTAACTTGTTATTGTTCCAATGCTGGAATTTAGAAGACGACTACGTACTAACTTTTATAAGACTTTTTAGATCAGATTCGTTTATTATATTATTACTTTTGTGGCCTTAAAGGCACAAAAGTTCATTTCATATTCAGATGAACGCGTTGAAATTATTTGTAGGGTGTGACTGACTAATACTAGTAATTTATCTTTAATAAGATTCATTAATTATGTATAAATTCGATGATTAGACAATGGTCCAACGTCTTCCAGTAGGATAAATTGATTGATTGGAAATTTCTATCGATAAGAGATATTTTATTTTAGAGTTGGTCGGAGATATTTTCTAGTATTTAGACGCTTAATTTGTATTAAGTAAAATTAAGTGATAGTTTTCTAATGATTTGTTTTATCACTTTTTATGTGGTTGTTAGCTTCTATAAATCACGATGAACAAACATGATAATATGTGTCATTTTCGGGGGGAAGACATTTCATAATATCCAATTTGTTTAGATAAAAATAATCGCTATCACCGAAAATTAGAACATGCTAGACCCACCTCCAAAAATCATCAACCTGATCCAAATATTTGTTCTAAAAGCCAATATGATATATTAATTAGTGTGCCTAGCTCTATAAAATGTGAAAATCAGAAATTGAAACACGAGAATATGTAATTTAGTTCATAGCTAAATTGGTAACACAAGTCTGTAATTTAGTGCTCTATCATAAACAAGAATAAAAGAGAAACAAGGCTGATTTGGTATTCAAAAAGTGGTGGGTAGTCTTTGTGAACATGTATACATCTAAAAACATGATATAATTTGATGTAAAAAACGTTTTTAATAAGAATTTTTATACTTGTTCCAAAAAATATTGTATATAGAGTTAGTAAGATTATTCGCTAGCAACTAACAAACAAACATACACATTGTCGAATTTCTATTTGAACCATAACATACCTTAACCACTGGTTGATACAACTGATTTAAATTGCAATTTTAAGTTAGAGAAAATGAAATAATACGTCGGTTACGCCGAGACCGTCAATCACGCCAAAACCGTGAATCAAATCTAATTGGCCGCGTTAGCATTTTTTCTAAGAACAACAAGAAAATGCCTAACCACTCTGTTCTCTCTAACTACTACTCTCATATTCCTTTTCTTTTGGTCCAACCTTTTTCTTAGAAAAATTGTCAAAACTAATACTTTAGTACAATTTTTCTTTTTTATCTTAATCACATTTACTTTTAATTTTAAAAAGATAAATAGACAATTATAACACTAAGATTAACTAAACTAGATTTAGTGTGTAGATTTAAGAGATAGAGTTTTGGAGGGTAAAGTTTAGAATTTTAATAAAAATATAAATAAATACTTAAAATTAAAATAAAAAAATGAAAAATAGTTTCAAAATGTATTTTTGAATTTAAAAAATAAAATGTGAAAAAATCAAAAAGAAAAGTTTCGGAAAAAAAATTCAGAAAAAAATAAAATTAATACAAATTTCCGAAATTTAAAAGGTATAATTAGAAAAAAAATAATTTTTATTTATAAATCAAAAGCATAAATGTCTTTTGACTCTTTAATGAAATTTCATACATAGATCTATTTAGATAAAATAAACATGAATAATAGTACTAAATGATAGATAAAATTGAATTTTTTTGCTTTTTTTTTTCTTGTTGTATATCAGATTCCCAAATCAACTTTTGAATTTCTTTACTCAAGTAGCTGAAATAGATAGAGACACGCATAGAACAATCAACGAACAACTTGGGTTCCTTAAACAACATTTTGAATCAACTTGGTTTCTCAACAATTTGATTGTCATCATAAATAAACATGAAATACATCTCTAAATTTAAGCAAAAAAAGAAAAAACATGAAATACATCTCACTCAAGTCTTTTGAAGCACTGCAACCACAAAATTTGGATTGAATCAAAGCTAACAATCTAGCAAGTTTCACTAAAATACTATCAAAATCTGTTTTAAAAAAAAAATCTTGTAAAGAAGACAGTTTTAAGTTACCAATGTAAATTGCTCGTTACATAAAAAAAAAGTCGGAAGCAAATATTATAACATTACATGAGGGAACCACCAAGCTCACCATGGAAAAGAGCTCATCACAGCAGTTTCTGTGTGAGATCATTCTATGAAATATGTCTTCTTGAAAGACTCCTTAGGGTTGCCAGAAGCCTCTTTTATCTCACATTCAAGCTCCACCTCCATTAGTCTATGGTTTTCCTTAGACCGGCTCATTACCAAACCAAGGTTCAGATTATCACCTTCCCCAACATTTATAGGATTGGCCATGATAAAAACCTGCCACATTCACATCATAACATGTCTTTCAGTTCCATACTTTTGTTACTGTAAATGCATACGGCAAACAGAGAGAGAAAAAAACATAACTTTGCATTGAACAAATGAAACTTTGTGAGGGAGTATGTACCTGTTGTCCCCAATGGGTGCAATGCTGTTCACTTGGAGCTGTTGTCAACTCGATTTCTTGCTGCGCGGGATCTTCTTTTCGCCCCTAAAAACAAACAAGTAGTATAAGAGTTTCTTCAACATAACACACAATGTGATGCAACACAAAGAATCTGTATATGAACTAACCCGGAAGTGAACATCAAACCATCCACCAAAACCACATAGTCTTGTGTTCTGCCCATTGATGACTGACGTTACATTACATCTGACTTCCTCGATTTCACTGACAGTGGCTGTCAAACAATCCATCTCTTTGACAATTGTAGGTGTTCCTATCACTTGAAGTGGATTCAAGTCATTCCACATTGCCGTCTGCTCCAAAAAAATTCACCAATGACAAATTCTATGAGTTTCTCATTCAAATGACAGAGCAAAGGGTGCATTGTTCATCAGTCAGCTAGGGACCTTATGTCAAGTCTTTTGAATGAAAACATTGGAGCAAAAAGAGAGTTTCAAAAGTGACTTACCTGTATGTAATATTTTTCTTGTTCTTCACCAAAAGGTTTAGTTAAAACGCTCATATCAACACCGTAGTAGGTTTTGATCTCATCTGAGAAGTTATCCCAATCTGCCATTGCACCATCCAAATCATTCTTCTTCCGATCTGCCATGTTTGACTTGATAGGTGCAAGCCACATGCGAGCATGACTAGGGTACCTATTCAAACCAAGCTTATCAGTTACACACAGTACCAACAACAACAAACCAAATCTCTGCCCACTAGTTTTAGCAACATGAACTTGTGTCACAGTATAGTTACACAACACATCAAGCTGTCAAGATAATAACGAGTAACAAATAACCTCACAAGTCACAACTTGTGTCACGGTATAGTTACACAACACAAAACATGATGCATCTTTCAAATAAGAGAAACCAACTTACATGACACCGGTGGGCTTTAACCATCGGTCACGAGCACAAATCACAGAATCAAACATGGATTCCCGCAAAAGAAAGTATCCCATCCACTCCGAGATAATCACATCAACTGCCCATTAAATTGAATAAATGGAGCATATTAGCTTCATGTAATATTGTAATGTCGAGTAGAGAAACAACTTTATCAGAAGAAACATGTTCTATGTTAAAAACACACAAGACTCTCTCTCTCACACACACACTATTCTCTTGGCTTGCAAAGGAGGAAAGTAACAATACCTTTCTCAGGCAAAGAGATATCTTCCACAGAACCTTGAATGACTTCAACAACATGTTCAAGATTATTAGCTTTGACAAGAGCACGAGCATGATCAGCCATTGTAGTAGCTTCAACAGCATAAACTTTCCTCGCACCAGCTTGAGCTGACCAAATCGCAAGAATCCCACTCCCCGTTCCAACGTCCAACACCGTCTTTTCACAACACAAAACACACACAAATTAGCCAACTTTACAGAACAGAGAACCAATGACTTATACAGAGGTTTCAGCTTTGATACCTTGCCGACAAAGTGATGTTTGTTCTGGAAGACGGCGTTGAAGTAAGCGTCCATACGGACACGATCGGAGAGCATGTCTTTCTGGTGGTAGAGGAAGGAGTATGTGCAGAAGTAATTAGCGTAGTCAACTTCTTTGTCTACTGGAGTTGATGAGTTTCCGCCGCCACCGGTTCCGGCAGCACGTCCGCCCATTGCACCGCCGTTGTTTGAGCTCCTCATTGCTTTGCTGCCGATTTTGAGAGGGTTTTAGGTTATTATTAGGGCAAACTGATTCGGCAGGAGAGGGTTTGGTCTTCTAGTGGGTTTTAGTTCCCACTTGACATATCATTGTCTTAAACTAGTTATGAAAAAAAAGGACTTGTTTTTTTTTTCTTTTAAATCAGTCACCAATTAGATTCATAATCATCACCATCAACTTATAATGGGCCCTTTGGGCTTCTTATCTGATTAAAAACTAAATGTTCATAACAAGCCCGATATACTCCCTTCACTCCAGTTCTAAATATATGATGTTTTAGACTTATACATAAGTAGAGAGGCTACCCATGTAGAGAAAGAGTAACCATGTCCATTAGAGACAATGTCCATTAAGAATCAAACCCACAAACATCTATATTTATATGGACTGCCTTAAAGACCATTAAGTACTATTTAAGAAAATTCTGAATTACAATCTATAAACCTATAAATAAAAATACAAATTCATGAGATTAAAATTATTCCATAAATCCACAAGTAGAACAATTAACTATTAAAAATGTTATTTTCTATCTAAAATATATCATTAAAATATAAATTAAAAATATTTAATCAAATACAAAATAGACAAAAAGATGCTATTGGTTGACTACATAATTTTTAATAAAATTAAAAATTACCAAAAAAATGAAAACATGTTGTATATTCAAATATCAAAAATTTCATAAAACATCATACATTAAAAACAAAAGAAATATAGATCAACTCAACCAATTAAGGGAGATAAACTAGATTAGCTTAAAAAAGTACTAGAATTAAACTTCATACTCTAGCGATCCATAAACATTTTGGCAATATTCTTAAATTCTAAACAGTTTATGATTATCTTATTTTTGTCCAATTTTAAATAAGAATCCTGATTTTCAACTTTACTAATTTAAATAATAAAAAGAAAAATTTCCAGCACTCACAAAAAGTGAACTTCAACATGAAAATTAATTTCATAAAGAATTTTTTTTTTATTTATGAACAATTCATTTTCTAGCCGCTAAGGATATTAATATAGACTATCCCGATCCATCTAGTGCATAATGTTACAATCATGTCTACTAAAACTATAATTTTAGGCTAGCTAAACATTCAGTATATAATAAAAGATTAGCATTTCTAATAAGTAATCTTGTGAATATAGCTAAACATTCAGTATATAATAAAAGATTAGCATTTCTAATAAGTAACCTTTAAAATATGTAATATATTCACAAGATTACAATTATATCAATGCGTCAGCGTAAAAGAGTTTTTTTACATCTTCCATTCAAAAACTCATTTCTTAATAAATTAATTATATTTTATGTCATTGGACATCTTTTATATATTATTAAAATTAAGAGAATATTTTCTTTTTTCCCTTAAATAAAAGTTACAGAATTACCTAATATGGTTAACAAATATATGACAATTAATTAATCTGAATAATAAATATTTGATAACAATTTTTCTATCCTCCATCATTTTTATTTTTATATTCTTAAAAGAAATTAAAAAATCACACTAAACATATAATAAAAATATTTTTTTTGTATGCTATATTTTGAGTCATATATCTGTAAATATGACTCACTCATCAACCTTATGTTGACGGTCAATGACTTTACGTTTGAGGATTTATAACATGATGGTTGAACGATCAAAGATAGTATTCAACGATTATTAGTATATAAATTTCACTCCGTGAATGCGCGCATGTAATTACTTAGTATTCATTAAAGTATGTTTAGTTCAGAGTGTAAAATTTGGAAATGCTTGTTTAGGTCTGTTAGACCCATTTTTTTTTTCTAAATACAGTTTTATCATTTTCTAAATGTTAAATTATTAAATTCTGGTCTTTAACAAATAATATAATGTTTTATAATATTCAGTGACGAATCCAGATGACTGTAGCCCACCCAACATCTCACGACTCTCACATATAATAATTAAATTATGTTTGTAAGTTTAAAACTAAATTGAAAATCGTACAAAGTAAACTATGTTTGTAAGTTTATTGTTAAAATTAACAAAAAAAACACACATAAATATCTATCTAAAAACATAAAATAACACACATAAACACACAAATTCAACCAAACTTAAATGCCACAAAGAGAATAATGATGTTTGATACGCTTATTTCACATCTAAAGTTTGTTAACCCAACCAAAATGTAATGTATAATTAAAAAATCTCAACAAAAATAAATATCATCATTTTCATAGCATGTTTGAATCTTATGACTTTACTCTCTAGCTACTCATTGTTTTCATGACATCTTTAATGCTAGTGCCATCAATATCTTTAATGGTACCTAGAATTTAAAATATAAGTTAATCAAAAAGTTATTTAACTATAATTTTTTTGTAAATTTAAAAACTTCATTCAAATTCTGCAAATCCATGTAGTCAATTGTGAAAAGTTAAGCTTAAACATTTTTTGGAAGTAGTTGGTTTCTAAATGGAGTCAAAACCCGATCTCCAATACTAAAAGTTAATTCAATGACAGCTCTAGTAATGGTAAGAAAATTGCGCTAAATCACTAAGATGATGACAACTATCCTTCCAATAGCCCAAAACATCTAAGTTAGGAAAATCTTTTCTCTTTACTCTGTATTCTCCAAATATGTGTTTGTGTTACCCGCATTAACTTTAATGCTTCTTTTTAACTCAAAAATCCTATACAATGAAGGTTCATATCAAATTACCAATAACAATATTGTGCTCATGGAATTCTATAATTGTATAGAACTTTTATTTACATTCTCAAAATCTTCTTCAAGTGGAAATTCATTGACTATTTCATATGGAGTTGGTATAGCTGAAACACCTAAGGAGCTTTCCTATTTTCTAGCATGATAGTCTTTGTAAAGCATCTCCAAATTATTCTTAAGTGCTTGAAATCCTTACCGTAGAAGTAGTGGGGTCTACATATTCATATTTTTACAAGCACCTCAATTTTCGATCTTTGATCTAAGACATCTCCTATAGCCAAATCATATTAATAATCCTTCCAATATTTATTAACTTTAACTTGTAATTTCTTTTATTCTAGCATCATCACATGATTCACACCTAGCATATTTATTCAAAAACTTCTAAATCATCTACTCTTGTATGAAATATATATTAGGATATTTAAAACCTAAAAAATATGTAGTAATAGCAATGAAAATCTTCACCAGGTAGCATATCTTACCTCTTCGGTTTCAGACATCCTCTGAAAGCGATGACTTATACAATGTGGTGTCAAAAGATGCAATGCTTTCAAATGATTTTCTAAATTTCAATGCTCTTACAAGCATTTCATATAGTTTGAACATCAAGGCTCTACTACTGATTCCAACTCTCGCAACACAAGCTGCAAAATATTGTATTGTTTGTTGTGATATTTTACTTATATGTCAATTTCTCTAATGTCATGAAAAAGATCATTTGCTAACTCTAAACCTTCTTTCACTATACGATTCAAGATGTGAGCACATCTCACATGCACAAATTTTTCACTTGCCAAGTTTTTCATCACATAACAAACTACTACTAATCATCATCTGAATTTGTCCTTTAAAGATTTTCTGCATATTATCATTTATGCTAGTATTATCAAACTGATAGAGAACACTTTTTCTTTAAACTCAAATCCTTCAAATACTCAAGAAACATGTTAGGAATTTCTTCACCAATGTGTAGACATTTCATATATAACGCTAAAATTTTATTGTTTAGTTTTCAGTTAATATTAATGAAAGAGGTCGTTAGATAGAAACAACTCATGATAGTGGTACGAGATAGCCATAAATTGCTTCTCAAATTCGATTTATACCATGTTTATCAAGTTTCATTGACTATAAAGTTTAGAGGGAAAAAACTGAATTGACAACATCCAAAATTTGAGATCGACAAATAAACTACAACCAAACAACGTAGTTCTCATATATTTTAATGAAAAAGAAAATTAAACAAATACTTTTTCATTTGGTGGGTGTGCTAATTTTTTTTAAAATGGCTTTAAAAGCCAAACCTATATAACATGTTAAGCTAATAAGCTTTACATCTTCTAATACTAAAAGGGGAATAAAATTAAAATCTAAGTTGTCCACGTCAGCATGGAAATTCGTCCAATAAAGAGGTGACAAATCAGCAACTTATTTTTACAATAAAAAATCTAAATTAAATCAGTCATTATCTTCGTGTGGACCTTTTCTTATTTCTTTCTCTGATAAGCCCATTTGTTGGCTCAGGAGTTTAGCAACGCATCGCTTTCATCTTTGTCCTTCTCATCCTAGGAAGCTGCAGTTACCATCACTCTCAATTTTCTGACCATCATCAATCATAAAGCCTCATTTTTTTACTGCAACAATCAAACATAATGAAACTATATCGATTCCCTCAGCTTCTTACCATATATATAATAGATATATCTCTGCCTTTTCTCTTTTCACCCTCACAAAAGTCACATAAACCACATACTCACCACATCAATGGCAGACAAAACCAGACAGCTAGGCCCACGATGCTCTATTCTTCAGGAGACAAGTTTATTCTTTTCTTCAATCTGATTCTTTGAACTCATCGACTGGAATCAAAATTTGCTTCCTTGATATAAGTGCTCATTAGATATATGATAAGTAGTCGTAGTTCGATAAACATGGTATGTCCTTATTCTATTATTCAGGTGGAAGAATCAAAGAAGAACCCAATAATATCTACTCATGTGTATCTACTACCTATACATCTTTAGTTCATTAACTCCAGGTATGACCATGTTTACAAGTTACTACCAGTTCTTTTTTTAATAAAATCGTCAGCTCAATCTTTTTCAATTTCTGCTTTTTTTTTGCAGAAAACAATGTTTCTACTGGATTATCAGTGGGTTAATAGCGAAATGAGGTATCCAATAGTGTTGTTAATGCAAGTCGAAGCTATTTCGTTAAGGATGCATCAGTGATAAGAATGGTGAGATCACAGTTTATGTCAGATTCGCAAGGACCAAGTAAGTTGATTGTACTTACATCGTTCTATCAGATTTTGTTTACCAATATTTCAACAGGTCGATGAATTAGCTCAGATATTGGTATTGGTTGGGTCATTTGGTTCCTTTTCTTTGGTTTACATTATGCATTAGACTTTCAAAGACTTTATGAAGGTTAATGTAGCGTCATGTCTGATTACTATTACTCAATACAATTGCATATTCTTTCTTTAATTATGTTTCTTGGTTCTTTATTCCTCTCTAACAATTTGAAACGTCTGTAAGGTTTACATTTTGAGTTTCACATCTTCTTTTCCTTTTTCGGTCGGCTGTGTACAATTAGCTATGGTAGCTAAATGATTTTACCCTCTTCTTTCTAACATGATCGCTGATGGAACACACTCTATGCAAGTGACTGTTATTGTTATTAGACATCTGTCATCTACTGTCTTTGCCATCTATTTTCACACATTTCTTAATCCCGACACATATAATTTTGTTTCGATAATATTTTCGTAAGTGAAAGACATGTTTTCTTATCGATATGTTTGATGTGGTTTGGTTGCTTGCAGGACATGATTGGTTCAGGTGACCCAAACTTTGAAGCTGGATGATAAATATGGCGGAAACATATCGAGAAAAATTCCAATATTGGGTTAGCTTCAATGTTCCAATCTCTCATCACATCACAGACGGGTATAAAAAACTTCTCTAGCTTAGATTCACTGTACTCTTTTTAGGGAGATAAATTAGTTAGATTAACACATCGCTTGAGTGAAGGATAAGAGTATCATCGACCATTTGTATCAGTCGTATGTGGCAATCAAAATATCACACAAACAAAAATGAAATAATTGGTTGTCTTAATTCCAGCCGTTCTTTTTAAGTGAAACAAATAAATATAAAATACAATAAAAAGTAAATGAACTGCACAAAATACTCCAAAGATGAAGCATATTACTCCACTAAGCAATTCTTCATTTTCATTTACAAAAAAAAACACACACACATAGTTTAATATATTTTTATTAATATAATCTTTTGAACTGCTAATATGCAATAAGATCACTTCCATTAAAAAATATATATTAATATTATTATTTAATTGAATTTTTTTTAATACGGAAAACGTAATTCAAAGTATTTGAAAGTAGATTATATTAGTTGTGGAGAACTATTCAATGAGGATGCTCTTATTCTGTTGATTGGAAAATTACAAAAGTGGATGGTTTTACAAAAGTGGATGGTTTGTTTGTGTGAACAACTAAAAGCCGTTTTCCATTCTTGGCCTTATTTTAAATTGTGACTATAGGTTGTTGTAATTTGAAAACGTCATTGGCTCAGCTTTGATTAGAATGTGTAGTGACATGTATTTTTTTTTAATTTTTTTTCTTGCAGGATCCAACTCATTGACACCGATAGTTTTTCTTTCTATTTTACTTTTTCTTAAATTTTTATAGGGTGAATTTTTCAAATATATTATATGGACAAAAAAATAAGAAACTAATATTTTCTGGAAACTGATGTGATAATTTATCACTCCTTTCGAAAATAATGTCTTTTTGTAAAGAGAGAGAAATAGAGAAAAAGAGAGAGGGAGACAGAGAGGTTGGTAGATAAATTATTATAATTCTATTTTTTGTATACTAAATAGAATCAGTTGTAAAAAAAAATGTATAGTGAATAGAATAGAATATCCACAATTTCACATAAGTGAAAATAAAAAAGAAAGAGAAAATGTTACATTACTATTCTATATATGATAAATAGAATAAAACATCAAAATTTCGTAAAAAACACCATTTGTTAAATTTTATAAATATATATTTATTTTTAAAAAATTTAAACATGACATAAAGAAAAATATATATGTTTTTAATAAGTAAATAGAAATCTCAATAATTATTTTGTAGACTGCTAAAAGTAAATGTAAATAAGAAAGGAAATGATGAAGGATAAAATAGAAAATATTGTATAAGTACACATCTTTTTGTTGTGGTCATTTTTAAAGTAATGTTTTTGTTTTAGTTATTGGTCCTAACTTCTCATTTTTATATGACTTGAACTTCAAAAGATGATGAAATTGGACATGTTATGTTAACTTTCAACAAATATTTAGCTTCAGAAAATAGCTTACATGTTTTAAATCGATATAATATATATGTATATGTTGTGTTTAAAATTCTATTTATAAAACATAATATTCTCCAACCCATAATTATATTTGAAATAAGAAGTTGTGTTAGGTAGACACATTTCAAAAAACCTTCTTTCTAGGAAAACAAATATGCAAAACTAAAAAGAAAACCTAGAACAAAAAAATACAAATCTTGAAAAACATCAACCAAATAATAAAAAAGAAGCAAATGTATGTACAGTTAAATAAAATTATCTATATATATAAAGGATAACATGCTCCATTCTCATGTTGCCACGTCAGTGTACAGAGAAGGAGAATGCGCCACATCACCTTCATTCTGTAATTTTTTTAGGCTTAATAGATTGTTTCTATATTTGGGTTTTATGTGTGACCCACTAATAGAATTAGACGTGATATGAGAGATGATGAACACCTATACATCTAAGAATCATGCAGACACTAAATATAATAGACTAGAATGACAATGTTAACATATATCCCAAGAAAGACTTGGCACATGAATGTGATTCATATCAACACGACAAACAAAACTCCTTCAAAAATATATAAAAATTTCTCCAGATTCTAAGACAATATTCCAATTTTCCATATATTTCAATCATTTTTCCTTATTTTTATATTTTAACAAAACAGATTATCAGTTTTGCATAAACTTGATTTTTCTTACATGTTCAAGAATTAATAAAATATATAAGAAAAATTAATAAAATGACAAATAGCATTCGTGAAAATCGACAGTTATACTAAAGTTCCTTCTATATTATTATGTTTAAGTAAGGCATTCTTTATTACCTCCGCCAGATTCAATCATCTCCCTAATCAATCGAGCCATTACGATTGGAATTACACCTTCAGACATGAGATCTCTGAAGAATCAAGCAATTGCATGAAGCTATGGCTTACTCTGTCTTACTTGGTTTTGTTTCCCGATGTAAGCAGGCAAACAAAGAAATACAAAAATTGGGCCAAAAATCTCTATAGACCTTTTATCCAAATTGCTTTACTAAGCCTATTTCTATATATGGACTTTCATCATCCACTTTCAAATTAAATGTATCGATCATATCCAAACTCTTGCCACATTAATTTTTATTAATTTAAATCATATGTAAACTCATGATTCGACCAAAGAAAAATCATATGTAAACTCTTGCCACATTAATTTTTTATGCACCAAAATTTAAGCAAACAAAAAAAACACATGTTATATTATTTTCTTAACTATCAAAACACTAATTCTCCCAAAAATATGTTCTCAAAACAATCAAATTTTATAGACAATTCAGTTATGTTAACTCGTACACTTATATTATACTCCCAATTAACTATGTAATCCCCAATTAAGCTCTAAAAAACTTGAATAAAATAAAACACAAAAAAAATCACAAGTAATAGAAATTATACTAACCAATTTTACCACCTAATATGTTAAATGATAACTAAGATGACTAAAATAAACTGTCAAATAAAACATACAAAGTAAAACAGCTACTAACATAAACTTACAATATTTAAATAACTGCAAACCATTAGACCAAAAAACAAGTTCACAATTTAATCATATAAATAAACATGATACATATAAATATAATTTTCTCCCTTTTTCTTAAGTCATTTCATCAAATAGTTGTCTATAAACTTGATACACAAACATAATTTAAAAATATTAAGGAATACTCTTAAATTATCATCTTTTAATTATTTAAACTAAATTTATTAACAAAAAAGTTTATAACCCATAAATTCAACTAAAATTTATCATCAACCTTCTTATTAATAAATAATTATATAGTGAAATATATAATATAATTTAAAAATACAAATTAAAAAGAAAAACAAATAGAAAAATTCATGACAACAATAAAGAGAGAAATTTATTTATACTAACAAGTACTACTACTATACACATAATGATTTACTATTTGAAAAACAAGTAAATAATATATTAATCTATCATCTACTAATACTTAACACAATAAAAATACCAAATAATGCTCTTAACAAATAAAAACGACTACATAATTATTTCATCCAAAAACATGAAACTTAATAACGAGAAAACAATATTCCGCGCGAAGCGGTGGCACACCTCTAGTATAAGTAAAAGGGTTACCGTCAAAACATTTATGTCAAGATCCATTAAGGTCCGTGCCTCCGTGAGTATGGGCCCATTTTAAATACCAGCCACGACGAGAATCCAACGTACGATCACTTGGACGGTTCATGAGCTTTTAATAGAGTAGATTCGCAGGTTTATAAATGTTTAACACTTACATAAAATAATCCCAGGCTGATTAATTATAAGTAGACAGCAACACATGAGCTCCCTGTCAGGATGCACAGTTCCAACTTTACGGTCTGAATACATTTGACCTCTTCAATTATAATTATTTTTCTATATATTTTTAAGCCAAAGTGACGCGAAGAAAAAAAGCCGGCCATGCGTTTTTTATCTGCTCTACTTGTTTACTTCATTATCAAGTTATAAATCATGCAATTAAGAAAAATAAAGACGGACGAATACGAGAATATATAAAATTACATGAAGGGTTAAGTATGCATTCGTATTTTAACAAAAATAAAAGTATGTATCTAAAAGAAGTGCTAGGTATTTAAAATTGGTAAAAAAAAAAATTTGTTTCCCCCACGTGTTACTTAATTCACCTAACTGCAGCTACAAGTCTGCAAAGTACAAACCCCACCCACCATCAGACGTTAATATTTTCTTGTAACCATATAAGAAGCCTTTTTTATGTACACCTTTTGCTTGTTCAAACAAAATTGTACACCTTTTGCTTCATAAAAAAACAAATACTACTTATTTATTGTCTTTGGCATTTATCAAACTCAGAGCCGGTCTTAACATTTATATGGCTAGAAGCAGTACATAAAAATGTGGCATGTAGGGGAGTTGAACCCTCCACCTTGTATAAGTATAACGACAACACAACCACTAATTTTATTAAGACTTTTTGTTCAAATGTAGCCGGTAAAATACATAATCTCTTGGCAGCTAGAAGCACATGCTTCTCTCAGTTCTGTCAAGGGCCGGCTCTGATCAAACCTCCTTTCTTTAACTTAATTTCTTTTCGCTTTTCTATCTTCACATAATTGATTTTTATTTTGTTTTAATCTATTGTTTTTTGTTAATTTTGGAGTAGATAAAATTATTACTATCTTAAATCATCTCTAATACCACTCTATTTTTTACTATAATTTACTCTAAAATAAATTAACTATTATATAGTAACTTTTGTAAAATAGTGTTATTCTATATAACGGAGTAATTTTTTATAGAGTAAAATATAAAAGAATATTACTTTTTTACTTTATTTTTAGAGTAAAAAATAATATTTTCTATATTCTATTGATTATATTATAGAGTAATATCATTGTAACAAAAATTATTTTATAACGGAGGTATTCTAGTTTAGAATAAATTATAGAGGAAAGAAATAGAATATTATTGGAGATGTCGAGACAGACGAAGAGAACTTGAGTTTTAACAAAAAAAAAAGTCACAAACTGTATAAAAGAAAGAAAATGATTATTTTGTGAAAACAAAAGGAGAAGAGAGAAGAGTTAGTGGAGAGAGAGAGAGAGCACGTGAAAAAGGTGGAGCTTTTTGATAAATTTTATTTCCTCCTCCTCCTCCCTCCTTTAATTTCAGGTTCGCCGGCGATGGCGGCGGTGGAATCCTTAGCGTCGGAGATGGATACGGCGGTGCGTGTGGTGCACTTGACTTCTTCTTTATGTGTTAAAGTTCAGGATAAGCTTCGTCTTCCTTCCTCCACTAAAGGTGGCCACGTTAAGTCCAAGGATGATGATTCCCCTGTCACCGTCGCAGGTTTTTTTTATTTCCATCATCGTAGTGGTTTTTTACGTTTTCAAGATCTGTATAGGGTTCTTCATTGTTATTAGCTGATATGTGATCTAAGATTCTGTCAATGTATGTAGAAACAATTTGATTTGCCAATAACTACAGTTACCATAGTCACATGTGTCCTTTGTCCTTTGAACATGGAACATAATGTTCCAAAAAACACTTTGTCATGTAGTACTAATTACAGTTTTTTTTTTTGTTTTAAGGACATGTAATGTAATCAGGTTTTAACAGATTTGTCTGTATTTTAGTTGTTTAATAGTGAATTTTTAAAATAAAAAAATTGTTGAACTCTGTAAATTGTCCACTGTAGCTTACTTTATGTGTGTGTGTGTGTGTCAGGTGACAAAATGTCAGATTATAAGTGTTTTAGTGTCAGAGTTTCATACATGTAATGATGTAAGTAAGTTGTGTGATTGATGAGAGTTTTTGTTTCTTTTTAGTTATCCCTTTTGGATTTAACTGATTCTTGACTTTGTTGGTGAACAGATTGGGGTGTTCAAGCGATTGTGAGCTGGGTTTTAGCTGAGGTATTTGGTACTCAGAACCTTTCCATCGTCGCTGAAGAGGACACTGAGTCCCTCTCCAAGTCCGAGTCATTAGGTCTTTAGGGAGCTGTCTCCAACGCGGTCAATGAAGCATTGTCTGAAGCTCTCAGATACGGTCTTCCCAAGCCAGATAAGCCCTTGGAATCGGATGACATTCTAAAGGCTATTGGTCGTTGCAACTCCGTTGGAGGTCCTGAGGGAAGACACTGGGTTCTTGATCCCGTGGATGGGACGTTAGGATTTGTTCGTGGTGATCAGTACGCTGTGGCTTTGGCTCTGATTGAGGATGGTAGGGTTCTGTTGGGGGTGCTAGGATGTCCTAACTATCCGGTCAAGAAAGAGGGCTTAAGTAAGGGTTGCAACCAAGCTGAAGCTGGATCGGTCTCAAAAGGGTGTGTCATGTATGCAAAGAGAGGTAGTGGTCAAGCTTGGATGCAACCGTTGATCCCTAGTGGGTATCCGGAATCTGCAACGCTTCTTAAGGCTTCAACAGTGGATGATCCGGTTTTAGCTACGGTTTGTGAGCCAGTGGAGAGAGCAAACTCTAATCATGTATTCACCGCAGGGCTTGCCAATAGCATGGGAGTTAGGTAAACTAATGATTGTTTCAGAACTCTCTCTCTCTCTCTCCCAACTAATCATTCATTTGTCCTTAACAGGAAACAGCCTATGTTGGTGTACAGCATGGTAAAGTATGCAGCGATTGCATGTGGAGACGCTGAAGTGTTTATGAAGTTTGCGCAGTCGAGTTACAAAGAGAAGATATGGGATCACGCAGCTGGAGTTGTGATTGTGGAAGAAGCTGGTGGTGTGGTGAGTGATGCGGGGGGGAGAAAGTTAGACTTCTCAAAAGGAGTTTACTTGGAAGGTCTAGACAGAGGAATCATAGCGTGTTCTAATCAAGTTTTGCATGATAAGATTATAGGTGCTGTTTATGCTAGTTGGGAATCTTCCAGTCTCTGAAAAGCTTTAGCCACGTTCCTCTGTCATCATCGAGCCAACGTTGTTTTCATTACTACCTTTACTTTTGATTTTTGCAGTCTGCTTCGGCTTTTTGAAACATAGTAACTCAAATTGGAAAGTCGAAACCATTTGGTTCGTTTTTACTGACTTGTTACATTCAAACCCAGCGAACCATGATATGAACTATTTATATTTGCCTGATTTTTAGTTAATTATGTTATTATAAACTATAAAAATATTAGATTCTTCGGCTGACGATCGTCTATGGTACACATTGTACCAAACTGAAATCTCTTGTAATTTTTTTTCCATGATATGCATAATTTGCACTACAGACCGCCTTACTGTAAAAACATTAATGAATCTTTAGCCGCATGACTAAAAATGGGTCCACTTCCCTAATCTTTTTAAATAGTTCTTTTAAATATCTGATCTACTTAATTCTTAATACCTAAACGTGTAATCAGTAGTGTCATTCCTACTAAGAAACCACTTGTCCATCACTAATGACCAACTCAGTTATCAGCATATACAAACACTTGCAATACAATAAAAAGATCAACCTCATTGACGATTCTATGAACTCAAGTCTCTCATATTTCTATATTCGCAAACCAACAAAAGAAACATACAAATATAAAAGACATCTTCTTTAATATTGGTCGAAGCAGATACCCTAACGAAACTCCGAGTTGAGTATGGAAAAGTTAAAAGTGAACCAACTTCATTACTTGACAGGGACGCAATAAGCAGAACTGAGAAGTGGAGGCAAGACACACACTAAGTGAGGACCCGGTGGATTGCTTCTTACGTTTTCTTCTTCCACATTCGGCAAACCCAGCTGAGGAGGACGCACATACCCCGCTACTAATGGGACACATAGTATCGATATTACTACTCTTGAACCTGTAATATATATTTAACCGCCCAACAAAAGAAACAATATACAGTATCATCATTTTGATTTCTTGCAATAAAACAAGTGAGAAGAAGAAAATATTATTTTACCTTGCTCTTCTAAGAGAGACACGTGGCCTCTCTTCCTACCCGCAATCATCCAATTCTCCGAGTTGGCATTGACTTCGTATAACACCTCATCCTTGTGTAAATAAAACAACAACAGTTGATGAACATGTTCATATTTTAGATAGGAAGCTACATCAACTAACTCGATCTGGACATGACTTACATGTTGTTGTTCTACGGCTTCACTTCTCTTGAGCTCTTTCAGCCTTTCGACTCTCCACTGCATCGTAACAAGTTTCCCGACCCTAAGACCATCAGAAGGAAGTGGGAGAAATCCAACTGTAAGGCAAGGATCAAGCACTGGACGCTGCAAAACGATAGCGCTCTTGAACACCAAGGCTCTCCTTTCAGAATCAGCTCCAGAATAATCTGCATCCACTGGTTTGTGTGCTCCAGCGGCTCTATCACCATTGATTTCATATTTCATATTCAGAATGCTCTCTGGTAGTTGCAAATCTTTCCCTTATGTTGTGCAAACAATTAGTTAGTTTGCACTAAATACAAGTATGCAAATGTCATTTAAATGACTTATGGAGGAAAAGAACACGTCAGGGTTCAAGAGTTTTGATACAGTGTGGATCTTCCTATACACTCTATGTTACATTATCTTTTATCACGCTTTCTTGGTAATATTATGTGCACTATTCTGAAACCAGAAATAGCTTCCAGGTTTCAGATGCGTTATCAGTTAAAACTGTGTTTGACCACAAGAAAAGTCTAAAGTAAGAAACTGAGTCATATTAATAGCTATTCGGAATAGGAATACCTGAGGACATCGTCTTCTCTAGGGATATACTGAACACAACGGCTGCTCTAGATCCCGGAGACACAACAAGGGGAAATAATGTAGAAGTAGGTCTTCCATCACTTTTTCCATGAACAAATCCTTCTTGAAGATCAAACCAAGCATCAAGGACTATCAAGTTGGCCTTGACAAGGGAGTGTAGCATAACCTGTAAACAGGGATTACTTGTTTAATAAGTTAATAGCCTTGAGTGGACGTGAATAAGAATGAAGGGACTGAGAGAGGTTAAGCATAATAAAATTCAATTTGAAAGAGCTCAAGCTGGTTACCTGCAAGACCAAAGTGCCATCATTGCATTTGTTTACCACCCTTGTAGTCACGTCAAAAGGGTCAGTAAAATGTGCGGCTACGGTTCTGCTCACATTATAAAATCATAGGGAAATCTGATGAGGAAAGATTTGAACCGGTGAAGTGGAACAAGAACAAAGATGATCAGATTTGTCATGACAAGAAATAAATACAAATACCTCTCAAATATCTGGTTATGATGAACCCCAAATTCAAGTTTCAAAGCTACAGTTCTCATTCCCTCTAGAATATCTTGTTTCAGCGGATGGACTGTTAACGCAAAATAAATACGATCATTGGCATGTGGGTGTGACAAGAGACATGTGATAATCAGAAAAGTAGTTTATTGCTGCAAACCTGAAGATGAACCTCTGGCAAGCTTCTCACTCAATGCACGAACAGGGACCCACAAAATAGAACTCACATTGCTTGCCCATTCTGAGAAAACTATTTTACCATCGCAGAGATTAAGTACCTCTGAGTCCCGTTTTGGAGAGACAGGGATATCTTCTACAGAAACTTCGGCTTTTGATGCACCAGCGTCACAATCTGTTTCCACGTATCTCTCCATTTCAATGCCGTATGAGTCTTCAATCTTTAGCCCCGGACCAGTATCAATGTGCAAGATGGCGCCTTTCAATGAGTAATTTATCGGATGTACTATGATACCAATCCACTGGGCTTCATTTATAAGCAGCGCAGAAGATACTGCTGAAGCAAGATCAACCAGAGCTCTAGGTTTGGAAACCTAAGGAATAAGATGTCTATCGTATCAAGTCAAGTGTCAACCAAGGAAACAAATGAGCATAAGAGCATCACTACTCATGCATGTAATTAATGATTACTACTATTCCACAGTCTGCAATACATTTCTTAATATTGGGAGATCGTTTACCTTCAGGATAGGTCTGGTTGGCTTTTCATAACTCATGAAGTCATCAGTATCTGCAGGACCACCTTTTGAAAAGCTGTGAGACCTGAATCTCAGGCGTCCAATCTGACCAGTAACGACTCCCAAGACATAGGAACCAGGTTTCTGTGGAGGCAGAGCAAATGTAATAGTATTCCTTCCGGGCTTTAGCACAGTTGCAGCAGAACTCTTTAAAGCCTGAAACACAATTCAAATACATAGTTCTTAAGAACATGAAATTCGATAAAGAAAAGGACGAGAAAATTCATGTCTACTGGAGGCAAACCTGCCCGCCTTCGTCGGTGTTGTTGGTGGCTACTAAGGTAAGACTAAGCGAATCAAGGGTGATATCATCAGGAAAGCCACTCCACACAGTAACTGATAGAGTTCCAGGGTCTCCATCACACAACTGAAGTGGAGGGCCAGTATTTCCAGAAAATGTGATCAATGACGATACATCTAAGGGAACTGGGTTTTGCATTTCACTGTGTGCAAGATTGACAACCTCGATCTGAAAAGATTGCCGCTCCTTGGGCGAGAATAAACCCTTATCCAACGAAAGTAGCCTAACACAAGATGACATGTATCCAGCTTGATCATTAAGATTCTTTTGACACTCGGCTAAATTGGGCAAGACTTCTGCCAGCAAATCTTGCCATCTTTCACCCGCATAAAGGGCACAAACTTTTTCATAAGAGTTTGCAGCCAAATCATATTTCCCGTGCTTGAAGCAGACAGCTGCAACTTCACCATCAAGAACGACTCCATGTCTCTTCCACCAAGAACGATGATAGTTTTCGGCGGCACCTTTAGTTAGATTAAGATATTTATGCTGCCACAACAAAATTTATACTTGAGAAGACAGAAGAAAGATAAGAATTAAAATCAGAAGGTTCACTATCCTTATGTAAATGGCTTGCGCAGTTGAAGTTACGCTACCTCGAAATCCTGAGTAGATGACAATGCCTTCAACAAATCATGATCTGAAATGGTAAGCCGCAGAGCATGCTCAGCGGCAACAAAAATTTCAGCAAGCCTCAGAGGTCTATCCAGCGGACTCTCAAAATTTCCAGGTGAGGAATTTGTCCTCGACATGGGAGTTGGTTGTACTTTAAGTGACGAAGGTGTTCTCGGAGACGCTTCTAAACCTGATCTGTCGGAATATATAAACACATCATTTTAGTTCCTCAAAGAATAACAAAAGCTGATGATTTGCAATACTTCCTGGAAATTTCAAAAACATTTGAGAATAAGTGCTAACACATTTGAAAACAATAAGAGCTAAAAAGGACTTGATTTGAAAAACAAATCATTACCCTTCAGTAAAACCTGGGCGGCCATCGAATATTTCAGGAATATTTCCAGTAGAAAGAGAAGCCCTTCTTCTGTTAGCCACACGTAGAAGGACAGATGGTTCAAGGGGTAAAGGTTTCCGTTGAATACCAAAGTGCTTGGTCCTTGAAGTTGCTTGAAGAATAGTCTGTACCAAAGTCCAAAAATAAAACAGATGGTAAATATATTACGGAGATCTAAATCTATGTCCACTACAATACACTGGTAGAACAAAATAATGTCTCTTTCGACAAGAGGCTCTGCAAGCACAGTTAACTCTTAGCCTGAATCTAAAGAATGATTGGCCTCAATAAGAATGCTATAAGATAAAACAGTCACTCAACAGAATACGTAGGGTATACCTTTTCTTTTTCAAGCACCTCAGAGGAGGCATCTGGTGGAAGAGGTGGCCAGACTGCCGGTTTTGGCCAAGGCAGCATACTGAGACAAGCACTGCCCAAAAGTTGTGTAGAAGTTACTACATAGTTCAAGCAAACAAAGACTTGCTTTGTTTTGGTCAAGTGAATAATTGGTTAACCCTTTCTTCAGAAGAAGTCGTTGAGAAGGAAGTTTCTAATTAACAAGTAAATGAACATACTATAGCAGAAAATAGACTGGTACCTGTTAAGAGGACTTTTTTCTATGTCTGTTCCATATCCTATCAGATATCCAAGTCTCATGAACTGCAATTATTATAAAGATATCTCAATTGGTAAAAACACTTGACCATAGTTGTCTTATTGAATTCATATTCGACCAACAAAACAACACAACAGTGCTTGGACATGAATTACAACTATGGCATCACATAAAACAAACTACTACATAGAGAACGCAATACCACCTCAAAACATATATATTAACGGCGAACTCCATTCAAGTTGAGAAACAAAGGTTGTATTTATTCTCCGAATTTTGAAAGCAAGAAGAGTTGTACCTTAACCCGTGCAAGGGAATAGAGATCACCCTGAACACGGTAGAATTCCTTCTCAATATCAGGTGCAACTCCTCCATCATGGTGATGAGAAGCAGTTGCATCGAGCAGCGCTAAACACGCAGTAATTACCCAAACTTCCCGCAAACAGAAGGGCAGCACACTCTACAAATATATAGGAAGATGAGGAAAAATAAGGTTGGTCAAATCAACAAATCAGAGTCATGATAATAAGCCTTTCTTTAGTACAGTATAGGCTACCTCATGGAGGGTCAACGCCTTTGCAAAACTGATAACAAAAGAGTAGCCCCTGGATGAAACTTCAGAAGGACGATTCAACTTGAACAACAGCTGCAATAAAAACACATGCAGGTAAGCTGATGAAAATGTTGATACACAAATAAAGCTACAATTGTGAAAGCAGAAAAGCAAACTGATCGATATGATGGCTTTTGTGTACACCAACCCTGCATTGACAGGCAAAGAGATACTGTCTAAAATCGAATTCTCTAAAAGAATCATCTTGCAAAATCTGTGTCAAACTTCTTGGTTTCAGCAGCGTAGCTTGGTCATCTTCACTATCGAATCCTCCAAATTCCCTCTGTTTTCCAGGCATATTAACTGCATCGTAAGTAATGCATGACAAATTATTTCTTTTGCAGATAAAAACTCGGAAAAGGAAATCAGTCTATTAAAGATAAAGATAGATGTAAGGTTTGTCAAATGCAGAATACTAATAAATATACCAAATAAACAAAATCGTGGATTTTTATTGCCACGGATAAGAGAGAGACACAGGGGTAGGAAAAGAACCTGTTTCCAAATAGCAGAGCTCTAGTTCATCATATTCACGTAATGCATCTTCATGAAGATGAGCCATCTCAAATATAAAAGCCAAACTTTCCTGAGACAGAATAAAACATTATGACCTTAAAGAAAATGAGAAAAGTTTCATCAAAAGCGACTGTAAGGACCAAAGATGGTATTTATAAGCTTAACATATGAGCATTCTTCTCATACTTCTACAGAAGATAACAGAAGGGGCACATAATTCTCCATCTCCGAGACTTTACCAAAACCGTATAAAATCACGTTACAGAAAGGAAGAAACAGGAATTTGAACCATTTATTCATCTACATAACAGTCACGTTGAGAAGATATGTAACCTTCAGGATGAAGAAGTTACAAAAGTTCCATATTGGCATAAACCGCTGCTCGGTGAGCTTGCGTATCTCATCCTCGTAAAATAGAACGCGCCTATCCAAGGTATTCCTGATGCACTCGGTAATCTTTAATTCTAGATCCTCCCAAAAATTTTCGTTGGGGCCATGTATATCCAGCTTACAGCACCTTAAAAGTATCAAAAAAATTATGCGAAAATTCAGTAAATCTGATCAAGCAAATGAAAATGTGCCGTCGTGTCCAACCCTTCTGCAGTATCTTCAGTAACTAGTCTACAGATAACTTCATTCCTATGAGTGCGATTTTGTAACTGTTAGAATCATATTTCAGTAGGAGCAATCAAGCCTCTTTGAGAATCTGGCATGGTTCAACTTTGCTTCCTGGCCAAATGTACTGAAACAAAAATAAAAAACACTGTCCAATCTGCAAGCCTAACCTTTCTCTCTTTTTAGAACTGAAATCAACTTCAAGCTTGGCATATACTTTCTTGACAGATTTAGTTGCGTGATCATTACTTGGGTGAGCCTTAGATACAAATACAATAAACCATTCCTTCTCGTCGTTCTGGACAATTAATTTCAGACGTGGTTTAAGAATGTTTTTAAACTCATCAAGATCCTGCAAGGCCAAAGATACAACTTAACCAAATAAGTGACACTGTAGAAATGATCAATACATCAAAAAAGAAAAAGAGAATAGAGAAACAACAAGACAAGTACCTCACAGGTCACAAGAACTATAGTTGCATAAGGTTCTCGGAACCAGAACAAATACTGCTCCTGCGGAGATCGACTGCGAAGTCTAGCGTCTGTAGTCAATATGAACTCAACGGGCAAGTTCTCAACAAGCATGGGATTGCGAGTCTTGTTAGTCAAGAAGGCTCTTTTCAAGGGCTGATGTTCTTGAAACAAACCTTTAACCGTGGGCCACAGATCAGACACATCTTCCACTGTAACAAATGTGAAGCTAAGTAAGATCCACAGGTAATGGAAACAAAATGAGAAAACGTCAAGTGGAGTTACAGATATCAGAAACAAAAGCATAATCCATGGGATCTCTCGTCAAGTCTCCGCTCTCAGCATAACACAACTCATTTATGCAATCAAATGAAGGAAAATCTTGGCAAGAAGCTCCAAAAGGCTTGAAAAGAATCTAAGATCACATTGTGAAATAAAGCTCTTTATGGGACTTCAACTACTTTGGGAAACTTCCAGTTTTACATGATTTCCGATTACAGAAAAGATGATCCGATGAAAGCAAACAATATCTAACTATCAGATCGCATAATGTGGCAAACGAGAACAAAGGTAAAGAAGTAGCAGTGATCTATTCCTAAACGACGAAGTGGTATAGAGCATTAAAGCTACATGAACAAAAATCATATCGGAAAAGCTTACCGGCGGCGACGACGCGATCGCAGGAAGTCTTAACCGTTTGGAACTGAGCCAAATAGTTCGCCATCTGAAATTGCTCGACGCTTGAATCTTCGATAAGATCCGGACTGGGTCTAGCTCAGTCAGATTCGAGAAGGCTAATTACTCTCCAACTAAAAATCAAGGTTCAGGATTGCTCTTGGGTAAACCGTTCCCACATAGAACCCAATCGATTTTTTTTTTCAACAGAACCGAATCGGTTTATCAAAAATTATATGGGATTAGTTGGAATGTTTTAAATTATTTAAATGAGATACTAAATAAAGACAATTACACTTGGACATACTTGATGAAGTCATTTCACACAATTTGACCCCCCCCAAAAAAAAGTAATTACACAATCACACCATTTTAGCTTGTGTTACACTTTCTAATTTCTGCAAAGACAATATTTATTTATATTCCTTAACTAAGCACACAAAAAAATACACATGTCTATATTAAAAAAGAGAAGTACATCTTGAAAATAATCTTATATTGATGTGGGATATTACACAAAATGCCACTACATTTAAAATTTTCTCTAGCAAATTTATTAGGAGCAAATCTCTCAAATAGTTTTTTCTTAAAGTTTTATCACAAAAATAGAACTTAAAAGAAAAAATGACCAAAATAGAATTTTTATTTTGAAAATTTTAATATTTTTAAAACAATTTAATTTTTAAACCTCAATTCCAAAACCCACACCCCATAACTCTAAAACCCTAAGTTTAGATTAGTTAACCCAATGGTATAAATATATATTTATATCCTTTAATAAAAAAAAATTTGGTCATTTTTCTTTTTGAGTGCTACTTTTGGGATAAAAATTTTTTAAGGTTTATTTTAGTCTTTATCTCATTTAATTTATTAATGGCATCTAAGTAATTTTGTGCTAATCATAAAACATACTTAAATCACATAAATTCAAAAGAAATATCATACAATAACCCCAAAAAAATTTTATCACAAAAATAGTGTCTAAGAAAAAAAAAGAATAATATAGATTTTATTAAAATGTGTATATATACATTCATACTCCTAAGGTTAACTAATATAAATTTATGGTTTTAAATTATGAGATACATTTTTGGAGGTGAATTTAAAATTTTAAAAACTAAAAAAAAATCAAAATAAAAATGATTGTTTTTTTTCTTGAACATTATTTTAGTGACAAAAGCTTAAAAATGACTATATGAGAAAAATATCTTAAATTCAATTCCTATTTGCATGTATTTCTCACGTCATCAATCTTAACTTATTACTAATCATAGTTGGTTTTATAACCGGTTTATTATCTGGTATAAGCTGTGCAACAATATTGTAATGATCAGTCCATCTAATTCAGACTGGTCTGCAAACGAGCCTTGAAAGAGCCATCTCTGATCTGAGCAGCTACTTTGTAAAAAATTTAAGATGATATATTAATCATCTTTTCAGACATGTAAATAATTAAGGGTTTTTCAATCAACAATGGTGTAGTTTGCATCCTAAAATTGTATACGTGCCATTGTCGTAGTAAAGAAATAATTGGGATTGGCAAACAAATGGAAACTATTAGGGCAGCTCTGCGTAGTGCGATTTCTTATTAATCAAGGGGATAAAACAAACATGTTAACATTGTGAGTGAAGTCCAATAAATCTAGATAGTTAGGTGACAGCTAAGTTGAAAGAGTATGTTTGTGCTGTTAAGTTAGATCAGCTTCTAACTTAAAATTAATTGGTGACTTATATATTATTTATATTTTTTTCTAATTTATAATGTAAGATATTTGTCTTTAATAAGTTCACTCAAAATGATGGATCTTTGAGCGTCATTCTCGGAATATTTGGTAATGATCGATAGAACGACTTTAGATTAGATCGATAATGACTTGAATTGTTTGGATCAGATTGAATTGTTTGCATCGAATTTTGATATCAAATCAATTGATTTTATGTTGGAAGTTTATATACATTAACATATCCTACGGACCAAAATTGATTTCCCTATTATATATTATTATACCGCACGTGTGATAGATTCTGTTCTTTGAAATTTCAAGTTAACCATTACCAATTGCTCTTTTTTTTTGACAAAGTACCAATTGCATAGAAAGGTGTGTGAATCTTAGTATTAAATAAAAAACACATTGTACAGACATAATCATATGAATTTACCTGTGTTTAATAATACTTCCATGTTTCAATATAGATGATAATTAAAAAAAAAATTGTTGTTTCATAATAGATGAAGTTTACATAAATCTGTATAACTTTAATTTTATCAAAAAAATATGTAATCAATTATATTTTTATTTTTAATAAAATAAATTATTTAAATATAATTTTTTAATAAAAGTAGTTTTTTAATATTTGTGTATTGGGTTAAAATATATATATATATATATTATAAAACAGATGAAGTATTAAATATTTGTGCATACTTACTAGTATTATTTTCTTATTTACCAATGTGTTCTTGGACCGCATTATGATACATAAAAGAGTCGTGATTTTCTTTCTGTACAGTTGAGCTAACGCTTGAAAACGTTATTCATACAAATGCTTGGTCTCCTCCTTGTGAGGCTCATATATCGCCACCTCACCGACTTAAAATCTACTGCAAGTAAATATCTGTACTGACCCAAGCACCAAACCTCTTGCTTCCCATAATCACAGCAACGAGACCGATCGCCTCTCCTCATATCACGATCTTTAGCCATAAATATATATCTGTGAATTGACAATAAGATCATTACTTTTAGTGTTTTTTTTTTATCTCACTATCAAAACAATGAAGGCATGGAGTGAACCACAACCCTGAAATAAACCGACTTCGTACAAATAACCTCGTCTCAGTTAATTCATCAATTTTAGTTAATTGCTTATATACACATATACGGTAGATACTTTATTTGAACGTTAGCTGAATTGTTTAAATAAATAAATGATATTTTGCTCAAATTGTTGTAATAAAAAAATGATATAGGTAGGTGGGTGATGATGAGGAGACAAGACTGACAAAAGTAATGGATTATCATCTTTCTAAAACGGCACCATCCTGAGCAAAAAGGATTATTCAAAAATCAAAACCTTTCTGAGACAGCCACGTGTTGAAGCTAGGTTAGTTTCTGAGTAACATGTCAGACTATATAAAGCATATCGCGAGATTTGTTAATTTACGATGATATGTTAGACTCTTGCTCAAAAAAAAAAAAACTGTTTTATTCGTCTATTCTATTAAAATAGAAACATCATCTATTGATAAATATTTGATCCAACTATTTATTACTCATATATTATTTTTTATATTAATAACATTATATTTTTTATATTATTTATAAATGAGTAAACATAAATATAATTATAAAAATATAAAAAATATAAAATTTAATTTATTCAAAAATTTTAAAACAAAATATATATCCGTGATTAAAAAACCATGTGGTTTTCATTTCTCATCGCATATCTTTTAGAAGAACTTTTTAAAGATTTTCTCCTCAAAATAATTACTTTTGGGGTTCATAGTATAAAGGAATATAAAAACACTAGTAGGGTAAAAATGACTACTATTGGGGTTTGTGATATTTGGTCTCTTTCATACTTAAAATTATATTTATCAAAAGAAAATTTATATAGTTATTTTGAAGGAAATGCAGATGCTATTAAAAGAATGTGGGAAAAGAATAGTTTCGGTAGAGAGCTTTTTCTTTATCTGGTTTTAAATAACATTATTGAGATTCATAGCATAAAGAAAACAAAAAAAAAAGGAATACAGCTCTGTTGGAACTTGGCACGTTACAAACTCAAAAATACCTTTGACCAGTTGTGCTAACGAAAACATTACCAGTTTATCATAAACATGTTGTAACCTCCAGCACAAGCTCGACCAACTTGCGGTCAAAGTCGGCTCTGTCCGTAAGGTAACTAGCAAAAACCAATCAGTTAATCATACAAAGGCATCTTTACCAAATAACTACATGATCTCTTATTTTGGATAGAAAATTTTTTTTGTTTTCAAGTATGACATACATAAATGAAACAACTTAAACAAAAAAAGTTTGAGAATCAAACTATGCCTTAATGTATTTCTTTATTTTTCTTACATTATACTACTGGTAATTTCTGCTTTGATTAGCACAAAACAATTTTTAGTGAAGATGTGATATTTTTGTGAACATAGAAACAATTACCGGTTACTTTTGCTTTTCTCCATTTAATGTTCGTGTCCCTTTCCAAGACTTGGAGCACATAGTAAAAAAAAAAAAAACTCTTACAAATTTCACTCTCCTGGTACTTGACTTGGATCAGTGAGTGTCGCGAGTTTGAGATACCAAATTGACCGATTTATCCTTAGTCATGAATTAACTACTCTGTTTTTTTTTGGAAAATCATTAATCTGTTAACATCTTGATTGAAACTCAAATATTGCATGCTTCAGTGTTCCACTTGTTCTGCCTTGCTTTTAGTTTTATCACTGTTGTATTGCTAAGCTCTCGATAATTATTCAATCATACCACTTCCTCATTTGATAACTAATGCCATTATCCATATCAACGTTAAGCTCAATAATGTGTTTTTCTTTTTCTTTTCTCTTCTTCCCTATCGAAACAATGAGTGCATGAGTGAACCACAACCCTAAAAATGAACCGACTTCGTATAAATAACTTTTGACTTGGTTAAACACATCAATACTAGTAATTAATTTGACCAACCGAGATCAAGGAACTAACAAATTTATTTATTTAATCTTTCGGGATAGAACACGTATTTTTTAATTCAATTTATATTCCCAACAGTAATATTCACTCATCCAAAATACATATGGATGTGAAATCAGGGTAAACCTGGCGTAACCTAAAATTCACAAAACCCATAAACACTTGAGTCCGACCCGACCAAGAAATATTTTATTCAACTAGTCACTCATGACCAAGTTACAACATTAAAAGGGTAGGTAGGAAAGTAGTCTGACGATCAATAATTTTAGTTGATTAATTTATTTTGAGGATTCAATTACAATAACCGGAAATAACCAGCTGGTGCTTTCTAGTTAACAATTTTCTTTATATACCAGTGAATGTCTAGAATATAAGATTTTCAGTAACGCATATGAAATGGATAGTGGAGAGATGGAATGCAACATACACATTTACGGTAGATAATTTTATTTGAACAAGAGGTGAATGAGTGATGAGGAAGACACAGCCACGTGTCGAAGAGTAACATGCTAGATGACAGAAAAACATACTCGCGAGATTAAAACACACACACACAGACTCTGTTTTTGTCCTTTTTCACTGTCTCTGATCAAAAACGAAATCTTTCGTACAAGAGATTCTTGTCTTAACGAAAACTTGCCCTTAAAGTTGTCAACATGTACTATATTACAGACGCAGCAGCTCCTCTTCCTTTCTTCAGCTCTCTGTCTCTTTTGTCTGTTGAAAAAAGAAGAAAATGTCGAGAGAGATCTTCAAGAAGTTCATTGGAGGAGTTCTAGTAGAGATGGATAAAGTACTGGCTGCAAATTTTAAGGAGATAGAGAAGGAGATGGAGAAACGTGCTTCTGAGAGGATACACGTTCAGTGGAAGAGCTTTGAGTGGAAGAGTCTAGGATACGTTGGAGCCAAAGGAGTAGCTGAGCATCTCAAGGAGAAGCATCATCTACTTGAGACCCCACCTACTGTTGTCGTTGAAGAAGATGGAAAGAAGCCAAAGACCTCCTCTGTCTCTCATGAGAAATGGAGGCATGAGTTTTGGGTCGGAGAGTCGAGATACCGCTACGTTAGATTGAATGGGAAGTCGAAAGAGATGTTCAAAGACTTCTCTGCTCTGCGTACAGAGTTTTGGAGAGACTTTGGCAAGAGGCATGCGAACATTGCAAAACGTAGCAAGGCAAAGGCAACAAAGGAGAGAGACAATGCTTCCCATGAAAGATCTCGTCAGATACAGAGAGAGAAGGAGGCTCAGGAAAAGAAAGATGAGGAAAACAGTGCCAATCCACTTCAGGAGACTCCACTGCCGTCGCCGGAGACAGGAGAAGCCGGAGACGACTCTGCCTCTGAGAAGTGAGAGAGACGGCGACAAGAAAGATGGAAGAAGAAGATTAGGGAGTTTTAAATTAGGTTTGCTGGTAGTCGTAATTAATTAGTAGTAGTAGTAGTAAATTAATTAATTAATTAAGAAAAAGTGTGGTAGACTTTTTCTTAATTGATTGATTTAAAGCGTCTTATGGTCATCTTTTTCCCTTCTTTAGCAGAAGAAAGAAACCTTTTAATCAAAAATGTCAGACGTTAATCTCTATCTAAGTATTGCTATGATCCTTTTTTTTTTTTGGCAAATATTGCTATGATCCACCATTTCACCTCTCTTCAAACCCACTTATCCCGGTCCAATCGACCCAAAACCGTTTCAGTTGACGGAGGAGGAAGCAACTGAATTAATACATTACAAGGAGCATAGCCAACCAGACCAAACCAAACTGAATTAATCTACTTGTCTCACCGGTTCAAAAGCCTAACCGGCTAATTCAATTTCAGTATAGAACCCAATGACCATGGCTTAATGTTATAAGATTAGGCCCATACGAAGCCCACAATAACTTCCTATAATTCCTTTTTTTTAAGCTCATTACACGCCAATTTTTTTAAGATAATTTTTTTTATCTGCGCTTAAAAACTGTAGATATTTATTTTGTTGATTATTTTTATAAATTTTGCATTAGTAAGTTCGATTATTTAGAAAATTTAACGAACTCTAAATTTTATAGAGTATTACAAAATGATCATTAGTTAAATATTAAAATTGTCACTCAAGTGTTATATATATGATTGTTGGTTAAAAAATGTCTGTCAATGAAATTTTTGTACAAATTTTATATTTACCTTAATTATTAAAATTTAATTAATTATATTTTCCATAAAATTTTGTAAACATATAAATTGAACTATTTTCATTTCAAAATTACGAAAATGTCCTAAAATATATTTGTTATTACTAATTCTGATTAATAGTGTGAAAAATTTAAATTTGAAAAATATTATGATTTTAAATTGTAACAATATTCTGGTGACAATATACTTAGATTTATATATCTTCGTAAGACATTAGATGTTAGGTATATCCTCTTACTTTTAATTTTGCGGTATAACTAAATTAAAGGTATGAATAAATGATTCATAATTGGACATATAATAAAATAGACAAATGATTAACTAATATCACTAATAATTTTTTAGAGCCCAAAATATGTATGTGTCATTTTGATTAATTTAGTTTAATGCTTTCCAAGATCCATCTTAAAAATTTGACCAAAATGTCATTAATGAACAATCAAGTTTAGACATATAATAAGAGGTAATTTTGGAAAATTTAAGATTTTTGTTAATGGTATAATATGACAATGATCCTCTTTTAATGGTATTGATGTCATAGATGATTTGTTACTAATAGGCATTGTTTGGCCAGGAATAGGTAATCAAAAGCACCGAAACTTAATTATGATTTTCTCTCTCTATTTGGTCTAACTTCTCTCTACAAAGTTTTTTTAATCAGAGTTGATCGTCGGTGGCCAGTGGTCTTCCCGCCGGTTACCATCCTTTTCGTTTTGTTTTTTGGTTTGTAAAATACTTTCGATCTACGGATCGAACTTGTTTTGCTTTGAGAACTGTTTTCGTTTGGCGATTTTGGATGTGTTAAGTTTTACCCAAATCTGAGCTGTTTATCACTTTACTTTTTTCCGACTTGGTTAAAACTAAAAAAAAAAGTTTCAATCTTCGCATGTGATTTCATAATCTTTGGAGGAGATTCAATCTCGGGAGTCTAGTTAGTTTCTTCCTTTCACAGAGCTTGCTTGTTTTCAGTTTATTCAGGTGTAATATCTTCACTTTCTAAAGAAGCTTTGGCTGTAAATATTGAATTTATAGATTTTTTTAGGGGTGGACGTTCGGATACCCGTTTGAGTTTGGATCGGGTACTTCGGATTTTCTGGTATTTTGGTATAGAGATATAGAACCCGTTCGGGTATTTTTGTATTTCGGGTCGGGTTCGAGTATTTTTAGTTTGGGTTCGGTTATTTCGGGTCGGATTTTTGGATATTTCAATTTTGAAAGAAAAAAAAATCAAATTTTCATTTCTCAAGTTTCTTGTATATAAAAATATAAATTTTACTTAACTGATTTTTAATTTTTATAGATTGAATGATTAATAGATTTTGAGAAAACATTTCAAAATTAAAAAGACACTAATTTGGTTATTGTTTTTAAATTTTAGATATAACTTTTGTTAATGCATGAAACAAAAAGCTTGGCATACATTTGAAGTGAGTATCAAATCATTTTTATTCATAATTATATGTATATTATATAGTTTTAAAGTATGAATAACATCAATATATAGATATTTTAAATAAAATGAGAGATGTAAATTAAAAATATAAGGTAAGTATACATATGTTCGGTTATCTTCGGATATCTATTCGGATTCGAATATTACCCGTTCGGGTTCGGATATCCAATCTCACCTAATTCAATACCCATTCGGGTTTTTACTACTTCGGTTCGGATTTCAGTTCGGATTTTTCGGATCGGGTGCGGCTTCGGGTATTGGGTAAAGTGTCCACCCCTAGATTTTTTAATGGAAGAGCTTAAATATGTTTCTTATCTAAAATAACTTTTATTTTTTACTTTAAAGTATATTATATATAATATATAGTAAATAAGTAATAAAAATTAATAACTACTGATTGTATTTTATTTTATTATCTATACAATATGCAAAAAAAAAATTATACCTCTCTTTTGTTAAAAAAATATTTTTAAATGCATAAAATTTTATGTTATATATAATTTTGTATATTATTATCTATATAATACATAAGTAATAAAAATTAATAACCACTAACTAACTGTATTTTGTTGTTATTATATATATAATGTATAAGGGAATTTTTTTTAAATCTTTCTTTCCTTACAAAAATAATTTTAAATGCATAAAATAATTTATGACACAAATTTGAGCATTAATGACTTATTTCGTAAATATTTATTTTTATATTTATTATTGTTAAGTATGTTTTGTTTGGTTATTAATGTAAGTTGGTTTTTGGTTTATCTTTTTAGCTGAATTAAATAAATATAAATAAAATATCATCAACCATTCAAATTTTAAAAATCAAATTAGAGAAATTTGATATGATTGACATATCAGCACAAGTCACTTAATTGACTTCTTAATTGATATATAGGTTGATGAGCATTTTCCATGTAATATTCAGTTCCTATTAATACAAATTCACAACAATATTAATGGTATTTAATATGATAATAAGAATTTTTATTTAACATGGAAAGTATGTTATGTTAGTTTAAAACCATAAAAAGATTCCACTAAATGTATACTTTAACTCTTTCTAATAATTTTCATTTTCAATAGAAAATTTATAAAGTTGGTATTATTTTATAACGTAAATTGATATAAAAAGTTCAAGTTATACGAATTTGAATGATTTGTTAACAATAATCTTAGTCATTTTAAAAAACTGATGTAAGATATATATGTATATGATTATATTTTCTATAATAAAAAATCTTTAAATATATCCAAATTTTTACTTTGTGTTTAAACTGATATAACATGATTAAATTTTGAATGATCAAGAGATGTAAATATTTGAATGCTTCTTTGTAAATCAGATATTTCAAATTAAGTTTTTATTATTGAATATGTTTGATAATAAATTTATTATAAATTTAAGGATATAATTTATTCAAGATATTATTTGGCAACTCATATAAGTTAATTTATGGTTATTTTCCTTTTTAGAATTGAATTAAATAAATTAAAACTAAAAAATCATCGATCAATCAAATTGTAACAATTAATCCAACAACTCATCTATGAATGACATGTGTATAAAAGTCACTTAAATGATTTCTAAATTAATATATAGGAGGATAACGCCCAATCAATTTATGGGAAAATTCAAAAATAAGTATAACTATTTTTTCTGAGTTTAGACACTATAAAAAAATTCATTTAATATGAAATTAATTAAATTAGTAGCTTATTTTATTTGTATTCTCATAAATAAAAATTTCATTTATTTAAAATTAATAAAGCTTTCTTGTTATATTTTTATTCTTAGATTGTTTTTATTCTTAAAAGCATATAATTATATATGCGAGATTATGCTTAGTTTAAGTTGGCGTCAAATAAAATTTATACAGATAAACGTTAGAGTCAATAAATTGACATTGGATAAATTTTATAATTTGAATTTGATCAAATAAGTATATATCATACACTTAATCAAAAACAATTACATCTACTAAAAATCATAACAAAAGATGTTGAAATGATAAAAAACAAAGTTAAGTATTATCTTTTGTAACAAATTTCTCAAAGAGGATACGCATATCAATTGTAGAAAGAACATATAAAATTTGAAAGTTTAAAACGAAAAGACAGACTCTAGTCTCAAATTGAAACCATGAAGTACTTACTAGTCTATTGTTTGAGGTGGAATGTGGTAAGGGACGGTGGATGTAGAATTCCAAGTATGGATGAAGGAATTGTACAGTCCGACAAAGCCAGTTTCGTCGACGTCCAAGAGTTGGACGACGTTAAAGTTCAGACCAGGAAATAAGGCAGCATGGGTACAGAAAGGTTCAGCCTTAGAGAGGAAAATGGAGAGATAGCCAATGTCATTAGTGTAAACAGCGTTTCCTTCTTCGTCAAGTTTGAAAACCATTAAAGCTTCTGTTTTCATTTGTGCAATACCCTTAACGATTTTGGAGGTGGTCTTCTTGTACTGCTTAAGCAAGAAAGTCTCACCCGTGTTTCTTGACTCCACCAAGTGTTCGCTCTTGCAGCACGAATGCATAATCTCCCGTTTGGTCTTGCTCAGCTCGGGAAGGTCTCGAAATCGCAACCTTTGAATCTTTGTTTTAGGTTTGTGTTTTCTTCGGAGATCCCACGATCCAATGAGGTGGCCTCCAGAGCCAGGCATGAGAAACTTTTCATCTTTCTTGGAAAACATTACTCGTGAGGAGTAGAAACATGGGTTCTCGATCCTGATGTTGGTCCACCCGGAGTTGCTCTGACCCGGTCTGCAAAAGCTGATCTGAGGTCCTAAGAACTTGACGGCCACGACACAGTCTTCATCCTCAGGGGAAGATGAGGACATTGACATGTTTGTGATGATTTTGGTTTGGCAATGAGGCAGAGTTACAAGGGGAGGCAAAGGGATGCGTTTGGGGTTTGTATCAGACGCAAAAGGGTTTAGATCGTCTTGGAGACGCAATAAGCCGTCGTCCTTGTGAGTAGCTACCCAGCCATTTGATGAAGCTACCGTTCCCATTTGCTCCATCAACTCCAGAGGCACCTTCTTATCCGAATGAATGTAGTCAGTTTCATTAGCATTTAAAATGATAAGTTTGCCCATATCAGGTCCACAAAGTTCAGCTCTGATGATCGTACAAGGAGGGGTTCGTAGCAAGGAAGATGAGAAGCCATTAGAGAGAACAAGAAAAGGTAGTCTCGCAGATTTACTAAAGCAGAGCCGACTCAGAAGCAGAGACATGATGAGTAGGAAGAAAAACCTAATTGACGACTCCACCAATATTATTTATATGCATTGCATTTATTTAGCCTTGCACATCAAGTTTTTAGGATATCTTTCTTTCCACTATCTTATTTTATTTCCTCTCTAAGGTTTTTTTTTATACTCCACCAAAATATCATTAACTCCCTTTTTCTATTTTCTGCTATTAAAGCTAAACAAATTCTAAACATTTGTTTCCCATAAAAAATGATCCTTAAATATCGTTGTCTAATATTGTTTCAAATAACACAAGATTAGTCCGTTGAAACTCCCAAACTTTTGTTTTACTTTTATCTCATGACAATGTGTCTGAGGGTTGTTAATTGGCTTTGTTGTCATGGGAGAAAAACCCTACACTACCACAGCCTTTTTTTTCAAAATCTAAAAAAAAACAAATCAAATATATAAATAATATAGAGGAATACCCTAAGATAGATTTAAAAAAAAAATTGTCACCAAAATAGTTTTCAAGGAGAAAAAATGACTAAAATAAATTTTATTGAAGGGTGTAAATATATATTTATACCCTTTGGGTTAACTAATATATACTTAAGGTTTAGAGTTATGAGGTGTGGTTTTGGATGTGAAGTTTAAAATTAAAAAAAATATATTAATTTTTTAAAATAAGAAAATCTATTTCGGTCATTTTTTTTCCTTGAGATCTATTTTGTAACAAAAACTTCAAAATGTTTATTTGAGAGATTTGCCAAATAATATATTCAATTTTTGTTTACTATTAAAACGTATATATGAATGTAATCAAAAAGTTTGAAAACATCATCATATCTTCTGGGATTTAATAGGGTTAACCAGTATCATATCACTGGTTAATAGCGGATTTTTAGGTTTCTACCGAGTTTTTAATTAGTGGATTTTCTTAAATATGAACCTAATTATATATAGGTCATCGGATTTACCAGTTCGCCCGCAGGTCTAGGTTGGGTATAAAAATACTAGATAAAACCACAAGATCAGAAAGCAACTCTATAACCTTAGATACACATGTCCTATTTTTATATTATACTTAGTTTAGCTTTAATTTATCTACTACATTATTAAATTTATTTGTTTATGAGAAAAATATTTTACAAAAAATAAAATAATAACACTTCGGTAGGAAAAAAAAGAAATTAATTTTGAGTTTTTGTGAAAACATTATATTTTATGTGTTTTAGTAAAAGGATGATTTTAGGTTTACAAAAAAATTGTAATTTTATATTTTCAAAAATATAAAATTGGGAAATATATAAAAATTTATTAATTGTGTAAAGTGACTTTTGGAATAATGATGGATGAAAATTTATTGAAATATTATTAGTTAAAAAGAAAATTCATATTTTGTTATTTTAACTTAAGGTTACAATATATAGTAGTATTAGGTAAAAGTTACATTGAAAATTTAAAAGTACACTTAATTTATAACAAAATACTACTCCCTCCGTTTCAGAATAAGTGTCATTTTAGAGAAGTTTTTTTGTTACAAAATAAGTGTCGTTTTCGACTTTCGATGCAAAATTTATTAATTTTATGCTGCAGATTATTTTTCTATTGGTTGAAATGTGGTTAGGTGTATAGGTAATTGTGTTTTTATATAGAAAATATGCAAAATTAATTGTTTCCTTAATCCGTGTGCAAAAACCTAAAATGACACTTATAATGAAACAGAGGGAGTATCATTTAACAGCACTTAAACTGAAATGGATGGAATATTAAACATTTTCTTATGGAAAATAAGGGCTAGCAAAAACGAGAACCCGAAGAACCAAAATGATCCAATCTAGAAAATTAGTACAGAACTCAAACTAGTTAAATATTTGAACAAGTTCAAAATTTTGGTATCTAAAAAATTAGAACCGAACCGATATATTTTGGGTATCCGTATATATAATCAGATTTATATACTTGAATATAATAATTACTTTTAGAGTTAATATCCAAATTATATAAGATATTTTAAAATTATCTAAAATATTTAAAAATATAACAAATAATCAAGAGTAAATATCTAAAAAGGTTTAAAAAATACTTAAAACATTAAAAATACTTTAAATATATATATATATATATATTTATTTATATTGATTCTCATCCAAGTCAAACCTAATTTTATGGTAAATTTAGGTATTTTGGCATAAATTAATCATATATATATATATATATTATATTATTTTAATATTAGATTTTGAGAAATTTCAAGTATATATGAATTTTAAAATTTTATAAATAATTTAAGCGGGTTATCTGAAGCTGAACCGAATCCGCGAAAATCTGAACAAACACAAGAAATTTTTATAAATATCCCAACATGACTGAAATTGTAAACTCGAAAATCCAAAACTCGAGTAGACCTTAATCTAATCCAAATGGATACCCGAACGTCCGCTCCTAAAGAAAATAAATTTCACTGTTTACAGGATTTTTTTTTTAATGGAAAGCAAGATTTGACTGTGATTCACATCACCGGGAAAATATGAGAAATTCTCTCAAATAATTTTTTTAAAGTTTTTGTTATCAAAAAGCTTTCAAAAATAACCATAGTAGCTCTTTTTATTTTAAAATTTTTGATAATTTTTTATTTTTAAAAATTTTAAACCCATCCCCAAAACTTTACTCCATAATTCTAAACCATAAGCTTAGATTAGTTAACCCTAGGGTTATAATTATATATTTACATGTTTAATAAAATATTTTTGGTCATTTTTTCTTTGAAAACTATTTTTGTGACAAAACTTTTTTAGGATTATCTTAGGATATTTCTCTTCAATTTTTTGGCAGAAAATAATTTTTTATATTTTGATGTAAAAAGTAATGATGTTTTCGACAAACAAACATGAAAAACCATTTTAAATGATAATATTATTTTATGTTTTCTGGTAGAAAATATTAAATTAGTATTAAATTGAGAAAGTTGTTTTTGGAAAAACTGTATGAATATCATAAATCCAATAAGAAAAATCTGTCTATTTCCAAAGCCGAATTATTTAGTCACAAAGTAGGTTTCTAGGTTTGAATTTTATGAAGGATTTAGGGTATCATGTGTGCGGTAAAATTTGAATTTACTGGGAAAAATTTAGTTCTACCACAAGTTTAATATCACTTTTCAAATTTACCATTAATGAATGACTATTTTCAAAAAATACCATAAATTATGATGAAAATAGACTAAATTAATTCCTCTTAATAATTATAAAACATTTAGAAACTCAACATCACCCCTTTAACACTAAACCATAAACAATAATCATTAAAATATAAATCTAAATGTATATATAGTTTTGATTGAAGGTATTTTTGAAAAGTGGTAATTAACTTGTGGTATTCTTAACAATTTCTCGTGTAATTTCATGTATGACATACTAATTAAGATTTATCTTATGGAATTCTGTAAACAGTAATGGTACATATATATATATATATATATAAAAAATATATAAAAAAAACTTAAGGAGTGGGGAATAAGTTTAAATCACAAAAAGTGCTTGCGAAAGATCTCATAGAGTAGCATGTTAAGAAAGACACTTGAATAATTAAGAGAAGAGAAGACACTAGACTTGGTCTATATTTTGAGGAGGAATAAAGTAGGGGGCGCCGAATCTAATATTATGAGAAGCGATGGAGGAATCATGCAGAAGGATAGTGGCATTTTCGTCGACATCAACTATTTGAACGCTGTTTGGATCGAGGCCAGGGAAGGAGCTAGCAGGAACACAGAAAGGTTCAGACATTGAGATGTAAATGACAAGATCTCCAATGTCTTGAGTGTAAACAGCGTTTCCTTCATCATCTATCTTGAACACCATCAAAGCTTTCGTTTTCATTAGGGCAAGTCGCCTGCTGGTCTTCTTGAACCACTTAACCAAGAAAGTCTCACCGGTGGTTCTTGACTCTACCAAGTGTTCGCTCGTGCAACACAAATCCAGAAGCTCCCGTTTGATCTTTGTGAGCTCGGGAAGGTTTTGATACTGCAACCTCTGAATCTTGGGTTTGTTCTTGGGTTTGTTTAGGTCCCATGAGCCAATGAGGCTGCCTCCAGATCCCGGAATGCGAAACATGTTATCTTTCTTGGAAAACATGACACGTGAGGAGAAGAAACATGGGTCTTCAATCTTGACGTTGGTCCACTCCGGTTGACTCTGAGCCGGTCTGCAGAAGCTGAGTTGAGGTCCCAAGAACTTGACAGCCACTACACAGTCTTCATCCTCTGGAGAAGATGAGGACATTGACACGTTAGTGACGATTTGGGTTTGACAATGAGGTAAAGTCACAAGAGGAGGCAGAGGAATGTGTTTCGGGTGTGTATGAGATGCAGTCGGGTTTAGATCATCTTGGAGACGCAATACACCGTCGTCCTTCAAAGTAGCGACCCAGCCATTGCATGACCCGACCGTTCCCATTTCATCGCTATCCACCAACTCTAGAGGCACCTTCTTTTCCAAATGAGTGAACCAACTCTCAGTATTCTTCAGAAACACAAGTTTTCCGAGACCCTCTCCACAAGGATTAGCTCGGACGACAAAACCAGGAGCGGTTTGAAGCAAGGACGATGAGAAGCCTTTAGAGATGATCACATGATATAAACAGGATCTTCTCACCAACTCAGGTTTCCCAAGACACAGCCTCGAGAGCAGCCGGCTGAGAAGAAGAGACATGACAATGACAACAATATTCTTACGGAATGGTAAGTTAATATTAATACAAAACATTTGTCCTTGCCCTCCAAGTTTTCCATCTCCAAATCATTAACTTCCCAATATCGCTTTTCTGTTTCCCCAAAGCAAATCTGCTATACTTATTTTTCTTCCTAAAACGTAATATTGTTATTTTTCTGTTCTAATCGGATCTAAATCGGTTCGGGTAACTAAAATTAAAAACCACCAAATTCAGATACATTTTGGTCCGGGTTGGTTTTTGGGTTATTCTGATTGTCTTTTTTTTTATTTTATTTTTTTGTAACACTGAGTTATTCTAATTGTCTCCTCGCTATTTTACGGACTTAAATCTGATATAGACCAAATGGTCAAAAAATAATCTCCACCATCCAAAAAAAATCTACATGAACCAAGTCTAGCAAAATGACCATTTTGCCATTAATGAAGAGTTAACATGAGCCATTGGATCATCCAATCTATGTTTTAATCTTGACCACACGATTTCACACATATCTCATTCTTTTTTTTTTCAAATTATTTCTTTAATCTCAATGAATTACAACCACACAATCTTTGTTATTTCATTCTCTCATTCGACTAGTACAACTAGTATAACTTGTACAAGTAAGCATGTAAAAAATTATATAATTGGTATATAAATGTTATAATTTTACACATGAAATAAACAAGTAAATGTTTTAAATGCTATATAATGAAAAAATTTCATCTATTTTATAAAGATTTTTGAATTGTTTTTTTTAATTATTATATTACACTCTTAATTTTACATTATATGTTTTTAAAGGTTTATTAACTATATTAGTCATATTATTATAAACAAATATTTAACATATTTTTTTACAAAGATATGATGTGAAAATATTAGTACAATCCCTAAAACTAGACATATAAACAATTGATATAATTTTTATTATATATTAGACGAGTATTACTGGTACAACCGGTATAACTTTGACATTTCAGATATTTGAAAAAGAAATTTGGTATATTTCATATGAGAAAAAAAAATCAAATATCCTAATTGGTATGTACTCATAAAGTTTCTTTAATTTAATTTAAAGTTTTGAAAAGAAATTAAAAAAATTATTACATAACTCCATAAGTTTACATGATCTACCTTATACTTTTAAGGTTTGTTAACTTGTTTGTCCACATAATTTTTGGAAAACAAACATGAAATGTATTTTTACAAAATTGATGATTTCATTGTAACCGGGCAAATACATGTAAACATAAATAAATGGTACAACTAAGTTAAATGTATTTATTATGTGGTACAACTAATATTTTTTTATTTCACTGCCAAAGTACAACTATTCACAAACTCGTATAACTCAAAAACTAGTACAACTATGTACAGTCGGTACAACTAGACAACTGGTACAACTACTTGTTATTTTATTTAATATTATTTTAAATGTGGATCACGTTTTAAATTTGTATCATGTTTTAACTATTATGGTTGAACAATAATGTAGAGTAGTTGTATTAGTTGTACTATTCTTAAATATTATTGTTTAGTTGAATATGTTGTATTAGTTATACCAAAATACATGTATATTTAAACTAAACATAATTTTCGCTTACAGACTATAATCTTCAAAAGAAACATAAGTTTTAATAGTTTCTAAAACTATTAAAAACAAATTTAACATCAAAGAAACATAAGTTTTAATACTAAAAGGAAAATACGTTTATAACGAACATAAGTTTTCAAAAGTGACCCCCAAAACTATCAATTTTACACGAAATAAGACCTTAGTTGTCACTGATGCTCCCTCTTTATTTTTCTTACCATTGACTCATTTTTTTGGAGCGCGGTTGGAGATTTTTCTGGTTCTGCATCAACTATGACTAGACTTTACTAATTTGAAAAAATAAGAATCAAAAACTATTTGTAGACACAACATGCATAAGTATGCTATCTTTATATATCAAAATGCAGATGATGTTTTTATATCTTCATCTACCTTTTTCGCCTCGAGAACAAAAAGATGAAGATGATTTTTTTCAAAAATAGTATAACTAGTATAACTAGTACAACTTGAAAATAAATCATTATCCAAATCAAATATTATTAAAAATATATTATTCATGTATTTGATACATTCCGGCGAGAAAGGGGAGATTAGACCAACATGTCTTATTGGTTCTACATCATCATTTTTACTATCATCACTGGAAAAAAAAATTAACATATTAATTGCAAAGTTATACTAGTTATACTAGTTATCCACGTTTTACTTTTATCAGTTATAATGGTTATACTAAATCTATTTATACTAGTTATACTCGTTGTAGTTGTATTAGTTTTACTAATTTGAATTGTACTAGTTGTACTAGTTGGAGTTGTACTAGTTGTATTAGTAATACCCTGCGTTCTTCTTTATCTTGAATCTCATTTTTAAAAGGTGAAATTTGATTATATATAAGATATAATTGATTTATAATGACTATGGGTTAACCAATTTTGAATAAAAACGAGAAATTTGGTGGATGGTAGAAGAAATTTTTTGATTTTGTTATAAGGTGAAAGGATATTAATGGAGAAGAAAGGGGGGGGAGGAAGAAGAAGGTTATGATTAAAACTGGGTCGGGTTGCGGGTCTGAATCCGGGTCGGATTCTGGGTAGGATAGTAATGGCATTGATTAATAAATATATTGAAGTTCTTAGGTTTTTCAGTTATTTTGTCTAAATTTTTATTTAAAAATAAATGTAAAATAAAAAGAAAACACATGGGTCTATTTGAGATTTTTTTGTATCCGCTAAGTCTATTCTAGCATTTGATTCCTATTTTACGGGAAATGTTCAGCACAAAACCAGAAAAGATTATTATAAAACCAAAGATTCATATGAAACTTATAGACAATAAGAAACATAACGATGTTTTGAAAGGCAAAATAAAGCATCACTGAATTTATAGAAAGGAAAATAAAACAAAAACATTGGTTGTTCTAACATGTAAGCATGAAAGGGAACTATCGTTAGCAATGAGCGGTAGAGATTAATCTAATGTGAATAAAGTAAGAGAATCAACGGCTAAGATATCTTCTTTTCTTATTAGCGGTTTTTAAAACCAGAGGCGATGATGACGTATCACATCCATCGGAGCAGTCAAGATCCAAATCCCCTCGCGTTCTTTCCTCTCCGCTGCTAACGGAAGACGAGGAACTCATCACCGGAGCCGCATCCCATGGCACCACCTGATTCTCCGCTTCTTCTTCTTCTTCAGAATCGTCATCGTTATTACTATTATTAATCTCTTTATTCAGATTCTGATTACGAGATAGACAAGACTCGCATACTGAAACCGTAGGGCCGAAACGAAGACCCGAGGCTTTCCAAGGCGTAGGAGATTGACACGCGCTGCAAAGAAGACAGCGCGTGTGCTTAGCCACCAGAAAGTTAGCTCCATGAATCTTGACGTCGCAGTCCCAGCATAAGCTCGCCTGGTCTGACTCGCAGAACATCCTAGCTACACCCTCACATAGCTCACACTTCATCTTCAGATCGTTTCTTAATTAATTTGCTTCTTTTTTAAAAGACTTTTGATCCTTTCTCTCTTCTCTTTCCCTCTCTCGTTTCGTTTCTTCTGCGGACACAAAACCGTGAATTTGCATATGAGAATTTTGTGTGGTTGATTTAAAATTCTTTGAGGGTACTCTCGTCTTTTACCTTGCAAATGAAAATTTCGATTTTTATTTTCTGTAATTAATTTAACACCCGTATTTGAAGGGTTATTCGTTCGAATCTTGCAAACTTCTGGTGGATAATTTTTGAAATTATTGAGGTTCTGCGGCTGAGCATTATCCTTGAGTTTCTTTTTAAAAATTCAGGAGAGATGAGACGATAGTTTAATTTAAATCTTAATAATAATGCAAATTAGTATTTAAAGTAGGGGCAAATCTCTCAAATATTTTTTTTTAAAGTTTTTGTCACAAAAATAAATCTTGAAAAAAAATAACCAAAATAGATCTTTTTATTTTGAAAATTTAATTCTTTTTTTTAATTTTTAAACTTCAACTCCAAAACCTCCACCCCATAACTTTAAACCCTAAGTTTAGATTAGTTAACCCAAATGTATAAATATAGATTTACATCCTTTAATAAAATCTATTTTTATCATTTTTCTTTTTAAATGTTATTTTTTTGGACAAAAAAAATTTTAGATCTATTTTAGTTTTTTATCTCTTAAAGTATTTTTTTTTTTTTTTAAATTTACTTGGTCCTGAAAGTCTGAAACCATGTACTGGGACATGGCCCTATGGGCGCCACTTTACGTGTGGACATATGTTCCTTCAAGAGAAATTTTTGCAAATGAGTTGTAGTGGGTGAGGTGGCGAGATTACAGCCCCGCAAAGGAGGAGGAGCAAGATTCCAACATACCCTACGTGGACGAATATGTTCTCAAATAGAAACGTGATCCCACCTGGGATTTGTCCTGACCATGTTATACGTAAACTGGTTTATGTCGGAATTGTTAAAGCATTTGCATACCACTCGGTCTCCTCTATATAAAGAGATTCCAATTGAAAAAGTTGTTTCTTAAGATGACTAGCAGAGTTTTTGACCGTTTTAAAACGTTTTAAGGAAAAATCCTAATTAAATAAGCAAAACAACATCTCAAGTTGGGATATATATATTGTGATATTTCTCTATGTCACAATCGCATTAGAATGTAGGATGGCTTTAGTACGTGACAACAAGCTCATACTTCTGGACAGTCTTGACATTAACGAGAACAATAAGCTTTTTTGTAGTTCTTAATTTTTGAGTGACTGTTTTTCCAAGACTGGTTGAGCTAGTGGCTCCATTGTTCCCATGAATAAGCAAAAAAGCTCCATTATAGAGACTTTGTTTAACTAGCAATCCGAAGAAGCATACATTCTGCAAACAATAGGTATTTGTTATGATAATAATAATAACTAGTCTTTGACCCGCGCGTTCGCGCGGATGTTATTTTTGTGAATATCTAATATTTTAACTAATTTATTTGATATAATTGTATATGACTTGAACTTAATATTCAATATTCGTTATCCGATTCAGGATCCTATCCGCTTCGAAAAACGGATATTTAGGGATCATAATAGTGATTTTACAGATTTAATTGATCCAAGTACAAATTTAGATAGTAAAATTTTGGGAAAATTGCCAAAAAGAGATGAAATAGGTATACTATTGTCCCCTTAGAACAAAATTTAGGATCTTTGTCCCTATAGTACAAACAATAATGAATACCCATTTTTGTCCTTATTCTATTGAAATTTTCCTAATTAAAATGTTAATTATTTTGTAAATATTTTTTAAATAAAATTTTTACATTATCAAAGGGGAAGGGGAGGGGAAGGGGAGGGGAAGGGGAGGGGAGATTTATTATTTATTAGGGATTGTGTCACCACCTTCAATAAGTCAGGACCTGACTCTGACGACAACAGCTCTCAGGCTGGGATCAGAAACCACAGTTGAAGCTGGATTAGTCGAGAGGCTTCCCAAGTATGTTTCGGGAGTTGGTTTGGAACCGAGCCTTAGGTCACCAACATCACACGACTCGGCCCGTGAAAACACCGAGCGTAGTCCACGTGGTAATGGAAGTCAGCAAAGGAGATCCGATGGGCACAGCAGAGAACGGCAATGGTGGAACAATGGTCACAACAGTAGCCTCAACATCAGTCATAATAATAATCGGCAATGGCCATACAACAATAGCCATGGTTATGATCATGGATCAGGTTCGTACACAGCTCATCCGCCCAAAGGGCTAAAAATATGTAAATTCCACGAGAAGGGATACTGCAAAAAAGGTGCTGCTTGTAGTTTTTGGCACCCTTGATTCTCATTTCTTGTATTCTGTATCCATTTGTTTATTTACAACATCTCGAACATACTTTTTTGTAACACCAGAGTTTCTGTATCCCCTGAGCCGCATGTTTTAAGTAATTAGCATAGCTTCGTTTTTTCCAAGTTGCGACTTATATGTGATAACTTTAACCTAACCTTGTGCACACCAACATCAAGCCTTGCTCACTTCTTCCATTTAACCTTCTAATGTGAATTACAGACGGAGACTTTATAATGTGAAATTACTCATTGACATTTTTATCAGATTTTCATCTTTATTTTGTCTAATTATCACATTTTTGTTCCTTCAAAGAGTTTGATACTATAATCAAAGCATAACTTGATATTTCGAATTAGGCTTATTCATAATTTGCAACTAAACTTTTTCAGAAATCAAATTTTGCAAGAATAACTAAAAATACGATTGAGAGACATGTAACCAACATCAATTTCGAAGTCTTCACACACCATAAACTTTACGTTTTCGAAGCTTAAACTTGTGTCCAAAGTAAGTAACCTCCCTCCTTTTGCTTCATCGACAAGAAACTCCCATCCACTGTGTATTGACGATTTCCACAAACCACATGAAGCGTAGATATGAATCTTCATATTTTTTGTGGCAAAGAGAATTGAAAGAAGAAGTAAAGATGAAAAACACACACGATGAATCCCTAAATCGTGTGAGAAGAGGAGGTTTTCAATTTTTTTTTGGAAGAAAACTTAAAAAAGGAAATTAAAATATTAAAAAGATTTACAGAATATTACTTAACCGTTTTTGGCTAGATTTTCGGATCTTGTTTATTTTTTTTCCAGAACTTACATTCTACCACTATAGAAGGTAGACGAAGAACTAGGATATGGTATACGACGATTGTAGATAGAAAAACAATGTCAAGAATCCACTTCCTACCGAGCTAGATAAATGTTTATCTCTATGACTTACAGTCAACCAAAACCGTAGATTACAGAGACTTCGGTAGATTATATATTCTGAGCTCGTAGTTATATATGTTTTTGATATATTGCGCATCCTAATCCGTTTAGAACGCTGTCTTTCTGTTAGATTACATATTCTACATCTCCGTAGATGGTAGATCGTAGATACTAACACATTTACTCCATTTTTTTAAATTTACAATTTAAAGATATTTTATAAATAAAAATATTTTTCTTATATGAACATGCTTATCTACATCAAGTTTACTATTTTTCCATAATTTCTTACCTTGTAAAAAAAATAATATGAATTTTCACAGACAAAAAGGGTAGTGAAGGTCCAAACATGCCAAAAATTGATTTTGTTCTAAGGGGACAATAGTATAGTTATTTTGTCCCTTTTTGGCAATTTTCCCTAAAATTTTAGGTCTGGATATCAGATCAAATATTAAATATTTAAAATTTAATTATAGTTATCTATGTATATAATATATATTTTTTATATAAAATAACTAAAATATCAATTTTATTAAATTTTAATGATTTTAAGTTTTTTAAATAGACTAAATAGATGGTTAATAGTTAATTTTTAATTAAAAAAACATGTTCGGATATCACTGTGTATTCAGATTTTATTCCGAATATCCTAACCCCAAATATCTGTATCCGGATAACAATTTTATAAATCCGATGAATAAATATCTGAATCCGTATATCCTAGAATACCCCAGATATTTGATCCGTCCTAGACCTAACTGTGTATATGTATGATATGGTGATTAAATTTTTAAAATTTATAAATTACATAAGTTATTCTTATTAGATATATATCGTACAAATGATAATACATTGTATTTGTTTGTATATATAACCATTTATAATAAATATTAGTATGTATTTTAGTCATTAAATTGTTATGGAAAGTTACATGATTTTGTTATTGTAAATGAATAAGTTCATATTATAATCAAAAATTATTAACATTGTTATCTTTTTTATAGTTCAAATATAGTTGGTAGCTTATATGAATATGAATAAAAATAAAACTAATTTAATGTTATATATATGTATAATTTTGCTTTTATTATAAAAATTTGGAAAGCACATATACATTTTTTATGAAGTTTTTAATTTAAATGACAAAGATTGTTAATGTACTGAGCCCAAATTTTTTTTTTTTGTTAAAAATCAATGTTTAGATGTTTGGATACATGGATAATATCAGTGGCATTCTTTGTAAATATTAAGTAAAATCAAAGATTATTTCTTATTTGTACTTCAGTTTTAATAGATTAGATAATCCGGAATTTGAATATCTATAAGTTTGTCCCATAATCTTATTCTACGTAGATATTGTTCGTTTCACTATCTGTGTCATTTCCATCCACCTGATCTATCTGTATGATTTATCCAAATGATTAATTCAGATTTTATGGGACTATTTATTTGCATCCATAAACTCATTTAGAAGAAATCGAAATAGATTTATGTTCGTTATTTTATTCATATTTCTATCCAAAAGAGTTTAGTAAACAAATTAATAATATACTCTTATTTTGATTTAACCGTATATTGATATTAATTTTAACTATATTGACTTTTACTATTTAATCTAAAATATATTTACATTAAAATTATTTTAAAATTGTAATTTTGACATTTACAAATTTTTATTTCATATAATTTTTTAAATTTACATTTTGACATTCATAAATTTATAAGTTTCAAAATATTTAAATCTAAAGATGAAAACCCACATAATAGAATGTAATATAAAGTTTCAAGATATTTAAATCTAAAAGATGAAAACCCACATAAACAGAATTGATATATAGTCTGAAGAATCAACAAAAGTCTGAAAACGTCATTGATACTGAACATTAAAACAAAGAAAATAAGTTTTAAATTATATATTATTATCAGTTTTGCTATTCGACCTTTTAAATTCCCAATTTACAAAACTTGACCAACTAATCTCAGTCTCCACTAAAATAAAATAAATATTGAAAAGAAAAACAAAATTAAAATAAATAAAAAGTCAGACGAGAAGATCATTTCCCAAAAGGTAGAGAAACCTTTCAACGGCCCAGCTAGGTTCGTTCTTAACGGGTCAATCTCCACACGACGACGCATTAGCAGCAAGAAGCGGAGTTCTACAGAGAGGAGACGGACGATGTTATCTTCCTCACAGTCGTTATCATCTTCACCGCAACACTCGTAATCTGACCACCTGTCAGTACACTCGCAGTGGAACACGTGGCTACAGTTTCTAAGCTCTCTAACCTCATCTCCGTCTTCTAGATCCCCAAGACACACCACGTAAGTGTCGCTGATCAGCTCCGGAGATCGATGTCCAGCGTCACGGCGAAGCTCTCCTTGATGGCCTGTGACGATATCGAAGGAGTAGAGGAAGAAGAAGAGGAAGATATAAGATCTGGATGAGAAACGGCTAGAGAGAGACGGTGAGGTGAGAGCTTCAAGCTCCTTTCATGGCAAGAGACAAGGTGAAATTCGAGACTGACTGAGAGAGAGATACTAGAGTTGAAAATGTTATAGGTTTGTAATATTTGAATTGTTTTATCAGTTTGACTGGACCATTTCCAGCCAGACGGTTCGATTTAGTTTAATCGATTGGTTTTTAAAATTAAGTTGGTTCGATTTAGTCTAATCAACTGGTTTCTAAAATTAAGTTTAATTTTTCAAAAGTTATTCAGATAAACCATCTAAATGATTTGTATTTTTAATATCTAAATTAACAAAACTCTCATTCTTGTCTAAATGAACCGGAGAAAAGAACAGCCCATACTTGGTATTCAGCCAAATTCTGGTGATGATCACTTGCCAAGAGGTCTTCTTCCATTACACATTATGAAATGATGAGATATGCAAAGCTTTGGTTTAAGAACGTCCCTTAGGATAAACTTGAGTTGTGAATGGCAGAACCACAAAGCAGTGACAACATTGCCATATTTAAAAATAGTTTTAGTATAGTTTATTATGTAAAATCAACAACTATGGTACAATTGTAAAAATGCAACTCTGGATAATTACAAAATGTAGATAACTTTGGGAAGAAAGAATAACAAATGCCCTATAAAAATATGAATTCTTAAGAAAAATGGAAACGAATTATTAACATATATATTGATTTTGTATTTTCTTATTTATGTAATTATTGCCTTTTCTTTCTTTTCCCTTTTCTAAAACTTGTTTAGGAACGTTATGAAAAGAAATTAAACCACGGTTTAACACGATTCCATAAGTCAATAAATCTTAAATATAAATTTTCACATTCTTCCACCAGAAAATCGCATTTATTTCTAAATTATTAGGGTTCATCGAATCGTTACATCTCCCAAAAGAGGGCTTAAAACTTCTCATTGATGTCGGCAGAAAGGCACAAGAACTCAATCAATCCACTGAAGATCGGTCGTTAAACCGAGAAAACCAAATTAGGGTTTATCCGATTTGTGAGATTTGATGGGTATCGTTGCTTCCAAGGCAGATCACAACACTCCTTTGTTGATTCTGTGCAAAGAGAGAAAGGAACTGATCAGAGCAGCTAGAGATGCTCGTTACCACTTGGCCAAATCTCATCTTCTTTACTTTCAATCTCTTTTGGATTTCACTAACGCTCTTAATCAGTTTGTGCACAAGGACTTGGTCGTGATACCCTTTTCCTCTGATGATGATTCGTGTAGCGAGCTGGTTTGTTCTGGATCATCAGATTCAGATTCGGAGTCTGATTCAGACTCTAACTCTCATTGTTTAGTATGTAATGAATCTCAAACAGATCAAAATCCGCAAAAACCTTCGTCTGGAGAGAAAGCTTGCGGCTCAAGTAACGGTGCTCATGAGGGTATGGAGAAGCAAAGTGAAGATTTAGGGTTTGTGGAGAAAGTGTTCGTGACTGCTCCGGTTGAAGATGAGAAGAGAGGTTCGGAGACGTTTCCTTGTATTAACCAGCAGAACAGTTTCCATGGTGATCATGATATATTCGGTTTATACGGTTCCCCGGATAACACGCAGCTGGTTTTCACCGAACCGGATGAGAGTGATGTATGGAGAGAGATTAGGGAGAGAGAAGGGATCCCTGATTTGGAACTTGATAGTGATCACAAAAGTCTTGTAAGGAAGAATCAAAGGAAGAACAAGAAGAAGAAGAATGTTCAAGAAAGTGATGAGGAAATCACTTCAACTGCTAACGTTATAGGTGAAGTTGATAAGAGTAATGTTGAAGCAAACACTTGTAATGTTGAAGCTGATGAAACATGCACGCAAGAGAAGCAAACAAGTCCAGAGATTGCTACTGAAGTGACAAGATCAGATGATGAAGCCTATGAGTCTTGTTCTTCTTCGTCTTCTTCTTGTTTTTCAGGTTCGGGTGATACTGATCTTAGGAAGGTAGTGGACAATATCAATAGTATAAGCAAGAAGGCTGCGAGTCATAGTGAAGTCTCAGAGTTGCTTGAAGTGAGTAAAATGATTCATCATCAACCATTAGGATCACAATTCAAGGAACTTGCTTCAAGAGTACTTGGTAGTTCCAAGAACTCGACTCGTGCATTGCTCTTAAGGCGTGGCTTACCTCAAGAAAGCCTCGCTGTTTCGCTTTCCATGACACTAGAGAAGCTTTACGTGTGGGAGAAGAAACTTCACGCAGAAGTTACAGCCGAAGAAAAACTTAGGGTTTTGTACGAGAAAGGGTACAGTTTTCTAAAGAGCCTTGATCAAAACGGAGCAGAGGCCAGCGAGATTCACGAGGCGGAAAGCTGAGGTTAAGCTTCATTTATCAAAGGTTAATGTTTCAGTTCGAGCTGTTGAGTCAGTTTCCATGAGGATTCATAAGATAAGAGACGAAGAGCTTTCGCTTCAGGTGAACAAGATCATCAATGTATTCAAAGAAATGTGGAGATTCTTGGCGAAATGTCACCATAAGCAGTTTCAAGCGATCACGAGAAGCAAGTCTTGTGTTCACATGGTCGAGAAAGGATCGAGGAAAGTGACGCACAAGGTTGAAGAACAGATCAGAAGATTCAGAGAATCATTGAGAAGCTACATTGATGCACATAGAGGTTTTGTTAGGCTCTTAAACGAGTGGCTAAACCGAAACATCATGGAGGAGGAGGAGGACCAAACAAAGACGGAGGCTCCTGAGATATTTAGGGTTTGTAGCGAGTGGCTAAGAGAGATTGAGAACGTGGAGGAAGTCAAAGTGTTGAGTGCTGTTGAAGAGATGGAGTTGAGATTTCGAAGTTTAGGGTTTAAGCAAGTAGAGGAAGAGAAGCAGAGGTTGAGAACAGAGAGGTTGTGTAAGGAGATGGAGATGAAGACGAAGGAAGTGGAGGAGATTTGGGGAACGCAGGCTGAGGAGGTCATGGGACCGGAACTGCTGTCTTTGAGAGAGAGTGCGACTCACGAAAGAGAAAAGCATGAGGGTTTGATCAGAGAGATAAACGACGCCGTATCGATGTCTTTGCAAGAGTGTTTGGTTCATGTCTTTGAGGCCTTGGAGGAATTTTGTTTTTGTAATTTTAAGGCATATCAGAAGATTAGAATTGGTTCCACAGAAGCAGAAACTCTGTTATTGACAAATATGTAAATAAAGAAATTCATGTGATGATGCATCAGATTTAGTTTATAAATAAATCGAATCAAGAGATCATAATCCCGTCATAAGAGCATGATTAATGGGGTATCTTAAGAGGGGTTCTTGCACTGTTCGCGGGACCCACTGACATGTGGGGTCCATGAATAGTGCAAGAACCGCTTCTTAAAACTCCTAAATAAGAACCGTTTTTAAAGGGTTTCTTACACTGTTTCCGGACCCCACTGCCACGTGGCGGCCCGTAATTGGTTCGTTTTTAATTTTTTTTTAATTTTTTTTTTTAAAAAAAAAAAAAAAAAAAAAAAAAAACCCACTTGGGGTTCTATGGTTAATCATGCCCTAAGAGACTTTGTGTCTCCTATACATTTATTGATCATAAGAGCCTTTAGTGTAGTAAGGGCATGATTAACCATAGAACCCCAAGTGGGGTTCTTATTTTTTTATTTTATTTTTTTGTTTTTTTTAAAAAATTAAAAAAAATTAAAAACGAACCAATTACGGGCCCCCACGTGGCAGTGGGGTCTGCAAACAGTGTAAGAAACCCTCTAAAAAACGGTTCTTATTTAGGAGTTTTAAGAAGCGGTTCTTGCACTATTCATGGACCCCCCATGTCAGTGGGGGCCCGCGAACAGTGCAAAAACCCCTCTTAAGCTACCCCATTAATCATCGCTCTAAGAGAGTTTGAGACCGGCATATGACAAGTCAGTGCTATTTCGATGTCCCAAGTGTTGGGAATATAATAAATTGATTTTAAAATAAGTACTCCCTCCATTTTTTTTTATAATTTGACGTTCTAATGATTATGCACACAGATTAGAACATTATAATTTTTTATCATTTTCTAAACAAAAACATCATTAATTGTTTTTACCTAACCACAATTCAACCAATAGTAAAATAGAAGTTATAATATCATTGGTCATCTAACATTAATTAGCTAATAAATTTTACATAGAAATTAAAAACAGTCAAATAATTTGGATTTCGTCCTAAAACGTAAATTATAAAAAAAATGGAGGGAGTATGTGTTAGGTGAATAGATTTGACAAAATAATGATTGAGTTAGATCTGATCTATTTTGTTGGTCGAATTAAGTAGTCTCACAAAAATTAATTTATTGACGGAAGTCGGTATCATCAAGATGATAAGATCATCATTATCTCTAGAAACTACTTTGGATTTCTTATTTTTTATTTATTTTTAATTTAAAAAAAAGAAATTTTGAAGTGATCAATCGCAAACTGTCATGTGTCAATGGGGCATGCGACATACAAAAAACTCTTACAACACGATGATTAAATTTTAGGGACTAATTTTTTGGCATTTTTAGGAACTAAATTTTTTTAAAAAAAATTGAGACCAACACACTTAAAAACTTCCTCAGAAACTCTTTAGTAATTCCCCTTTATGATGTCCTAAGATTCAGTGTACTTTCTACGATCCCGATCCGGTTCATTCATGTATTCTTCATATATTTTCTTATAACGAAGACTCACATTATTGCGCACAAATGTTGAGTAAAATTATAGAGGGCTGGGACGGGCAATAACATAAATAAAAAGGCATGCAATATTTTCTGAACACCATACTTAACTTCCATCACAGGTGTTAAACATAGTAATGCTCTTCCAATAGCGACAAAGTGTAGATTAAGAATTTTATAATTCGCACTCCAAATAAATAAATAAAGAGAGTATCCAACTAGAAGTCACTAGGAACCTGTGACGTGTTATTTTCTAGACTTTCTCACCTACAACATCTGGCGAAAAACAACGTCGTTCTCATTATTGTTATCTCAATTGCTGTAATGTTAACTTGTTATGATGTGATTGGTGAATGTGTTATTGTTTCTATGAATTATCAAACAAAGATTAGAAGAATGAATTAAAAGAATTATCAAAAAAAAGGAACGCGAACTGAAAGTCACTAATCTTAATGTAATTATTAAAACCAGCATAAATACCTAAATGCCCAAAGCTATAATAGCGAGAGCAATCAGTTTAGATTTTCAATCTAGATGGTGAAAAATTTCGCTGCAAAGGAACCCAACATAATTTTGGTGAGATTCAGAATTGTATTTGTTGGATATTGGGTTGTAAGAGTATAGTTTTTCCATGTTTGATGATTTTGCTTAAAATTAGTTTATAGAAATATGTCTAACCAAAGTGGCGCAATTCTAAATAAAGATATTCAAATAAAATCAATCTCGCATTCTAAAATAAGATAATAAAGATATTGTCAAAAAACCAAATCTCGCAATTCTAAAATAAAGAAATCGGTCATGTGATCACTACTTGATCTAGTTTAGGGAAACAGCTGACCCAAAAGAAAAACCTAACTTTTACTTTTGTTAGAAACAGCCGAGTTAACCCTCCTTTTCCTCACGTTTCACGACCATGTGTGAACATCCACATCTTCCAACGAAAAGACAATAATACCCTTACGTGACTTCCGAGAAGAACCAAAACATCATGAGAGCTTCCTTCGTCCACTACTCTAAGCTAGTTGGCTTCGCATGGATCCATCATCCATGTTCTCTTCCTTTATATATACCCAAAAACCACTCTCATTTCTCCATCCTCAACCTCACAATGTGGCGACTCCTAAACCCGTCAACCAGACCCACCCACCAAACCCATAAAACACGACCCCAGTTTCCACGACTCTTCCACCGCCATGGCCGGAAAACTGCGGAGGAAGAAGGTCTAATCGAGCGAGCTCTGCAAGGGTTCGAGCTCACTCATGACGGAGACAAGGAGTTCATCACTTCGAGAGCTTGCGGCGAAACGCATCGACGGTTCTTGGGACTAGGTGATCTGATCGCGACGACGATGTAAGGTGTATGTGATCACGAAGGTGATTTCGATCGTGACAGGTGTGTTGATCAGATGAGTTTTGGTGTGCTCATGTTTCAGGCTTAGCCCTGACTTGATGGATGCGTCACGGTGTGTCCCTCGTTACGGAGCGCATCGAGGAGGAGTTTTGGTGATCGAACGCATAGGCGTTGATATAACCTCTTTCTCCTCAGAAGACTTTTGACTTCAGTTTAACACTATTCCTTTTATGTTTTCTTTTCCTTTTGTTGCATTAGTATCAAATCTTGGATATTATTAACTGATATCGAAAAAAATCAGTGAGAAAGACAAAAAATTATATATATATATCCAAATGCAGTTCAGTTCTTCAGCCTTTTCTGTAAGTTTTTTCCCCACTCGTATGATTTTAGTTTAACCTTCACAATTATGATTATCGATAAATAATAGATATAATGACACAAAAAAATATTATTTAAATGCATAGCAAGTTCTAAACATTTTGTTCATATCTAAAGATAAACATTATTAGCCAAAGTTTCAACAAATAAGTCTGACAGTATATGAGATTCATGAATATGTTCATTCGAGATAAAACTTTTATTGGTAATACACTGATTGATAACTAAACATATCATTCGAGATAAAACTTTTATTGGTATATCACTTGGATTGATAATAAACATATCAGAAAACATAGCTATATCAGCTTTTACCACACTATTCCGCCACCGCCTTATTTCTACAAAATAAATTTAGTTGAAGTAGATATTGATTCATGATTTACCACTTGTCTAGACACTTTTTTCAGTCTAGTTAGTAGCACAAACATTTAACTACACAATAGTATTACATAGAGCATCATGTAATTCTATATGAAGTTTCTCTTATTCCACTTATTTACCATGTTTTGGGTCAACATTAGCACCTTAAAATATAATATTAGCGACTACGTCGACTTTAGTTTTATGTTACATATGGATTGTAATTTTGCTCTTAATCTCCGCAAAAGGTTTTCTTAATATTTGATTTGGATAACCAAACCGGGGAAACTGAGCTAACAGGTACATCCCCAGCTGAAAGTAGAGCTCAGTGAGCATCAACATTTAAATTTGTCTGCCATTTTGGTTATGTGCCATGTGTCATTTGTTGAAGTATGTCGATCACTGTAGTGAAAGTTGGTTAAGTCTTATGTAGAACATCATCCTCACCATTAAGAGTAGTATGTTGCACACACTACTTTTGAAGTCTGAAAAAGTTTTCCATGCACTCCATTGTTCAATGAATCACACCTGGCATTCTAAATGTAGCCATGACCGAATTCTCAAATATTCATCGGTTCATATAACCTAATTTCTACCGCAACATTGAATGAGAACATCCTTGATCTAAAATTGGCAGTTTTCTTTTTAAGGCTACAATTACAAAACAAATTTTTGTGCCTAAAGTAGATTGGCATATATGTATTGATAGTTATCCTATGAAATTTTCGTAATTAAGAATGTTGCTTCGATAGGCTAAGGTTTGTATATATCTACCACTTTGAAATCGAAGTAAGCAAACCATTTTTAAGTGTAGTGTCTTTTATTGAGAAATTGCCTAAAAATAGCAAGTTAATTATCAACTTTGCAAAAATACTTTAATTAAAAAATATATGACATTTGACATTTTGAGTTTACATTTTAGTGATTATTGTTTTAAGTTTTAGTGTTGAAAGTGGTAGGGTAGTTTCTAAATGTTATATAAATATTTTGAAAATAATTTAATTCGATTTTCATCATAATTTTAAAGGTAAATTTTGAAATTATTTTTATTAAAGTTAAATTTGAAAAGTGATATCAAACTTTGTGATAAGAATTGTAAATTTGGTTTTCTATTTACTGTTTTTGATTTCCAGCAAAAAGATAGATTAAATCCCACCCCCCACACACACCACAACCACTTTTAGAAAACGTAATTAACATTAACAATAAAGCATTTGTAAGACGTCTTAACACAATCAGTCATCAAAGTCTACATATTATTATTATGACATATCTCAAGTGTAAGCTTAACTTTTCATACCCACCTGATCAATTTCAACTTTTCGTTAGTTAATTTTTTTTTTTATGTACAAAGCAGATATGGTCGCACTCTGCGAGTGATTCATCATTAGGCTAATCGTGTAACCATGCAGTTCATGTGGATCCCAGCGAAAAAGACCAAATCCATGCATGTACGTATTTAAGCGACACTGCTTTGGTCTCAATAAAGCTTTATATAAAAGTCCGATTGCTTTGTTTACAACAAATATAGCAAAAATCAGGGGGCGAAAATTGACATTACATGAGAAGAAGGGAAAAAGCGTAGCGTACTAAAACACAGCACGTTCGCACTCTAATCGTTTTCTTCACTCGTTTTAATAATTATATACTTTTTTTAATTTTTGTATGTATAATTTTATATTTCGATACTGATACATGTAGTTTTTGTTTTCTTTAACATAAAATTTTTAAATGTAAGTTTTCCTTTTTGGTAAAATTTTTTATCATGTAGTTCTTAGAAAGAAATGTGTTGAAACGTAGAACCCCCTCTTGATTTACAAGAAAGGTTCCTGTAATTCCTAGGGATACCAAAAATGATTACATCCAAGTTCCAGAGAATGATTTATCTATATTAAAGCCAACAGTAATAAGAAGGTTTTTACAGTCCCAGGTTCGAGGTCCGGAAGGACTAAGCTAGATCGGATTCTATAAATTACGTATAAACAGGTTAATACGTGATGTGTTTATTAAAAAAAAAAAAACGGGAAAGACATTCCACAAGTCTCTCTATATGTTAAATTTTAGGGTCCTAATTTTTTTCTTTTGACGACGGAATTTAGGTTGGATCGGAGACTCAAACCGACTAATCTCAGGGACGATGTCTTAACCAAGCATACAAAGATCCGATTGTTCGGGAAAGGAATGTATATACTCTATTACTTGGCCACATGTAAATTAGTGGATTTCGCACTAGTGGAAAAATCAAATCTGCTGCTTGTACTAACATGGACAACTCTCCATCTAATGAAAATCACTACCCAACTCATACAAAGTGGTTAGGTTCCAAATTAGAAAGATTACTAAACTGGACTGGTTTAGTGATAAAAGTTTTAAAGTTTCAATATTAGTAAACCCAATTTTAGCAAACAAATAATTTTTAGTTTTGTAGATGTCTCGTTTAGTTTTTGGAAGTCTAAGATTGGTTTCAAAATTATAATCTATTATAATATAAAGAGTGTTATTTTAAACATTTTTCTTTTAAGAAAGAATATTATTTTATTTTTGCATTTATTTTAAGTTTAATATTAATTAAAAATGCATTGATTTTTATATATAATTTTGAATTATCTTAAATATTATTAGTTTAAATGATGTAATTATTAAAAATGTCAACAATTTTTCTGTGAAAAAAGAATCAAATGACAATGAAACAACCGGAGGGAGGTCAATCAATTATGTAAAAAAAAAAATGCTCCCATTTTCAAAACTTTATAGTTCCTGTATATCTAAGTACGAGACTCTGTATGAGCGAATTTTACTATTCGTATCCTCAACTACTTTTTGACCGTTTTAGATCATTTTGTCAACCCTTATAGATTAATCGTTGAATATGATATCAAATAACCATAGTTTTTTTAGTTGAATGACAACTCTACACATTTTTTTTTTAATTCCCGAATTAAAGTGAAGTAAAAAACATGGCATTCATACTAAATTTGATAGGAATGACAGATCAACTAATCAAGGTTTTAATTTACATATTTTGATATGGCAAATCAAGTTTCGTAGGCCTGGTGGGTAAAGGAACTCGGCTGAGGTGCCCGCCACCCCCGACTTCGAACCCCGGCCACCACAATAATTTACTGCGGAGTTGGTGTGGTGCTCAGACCAACCTTAGAGAACCAGGGGCCCTTAAAGTGGACGTTAAAATCCTGTCATGGCTGAAACTAAAGGGGGGCCCCCCCCGGGGGTTTTTTTTTGGGGGGGCCCCCCCCTAGTTCGATCAACGCTTTGTGGTCGGAATGGGTTATCAAAAAAAAAAAAAAATCTCTCAAATTTAAATATTTTTTGAAAAAATTTGTCACAAAAATAGCATTTAAGAAAAAAATAACCAAAATAGATTTTTTTATTTTAATATTTGTAAAATTTAAAAATTTTTATTTAATATAACTTCAACCTCAAAAACCAAAATATATATTTACACTCTTATAAAATTTATTTTGGTCAATATTTTCTTTAAGTGCTATTTGGGGACAATATTTTTTTAGATATATTCAGTCTTTATTTTTTTATATGTAGCAATACCGACTATTAATTCTCAATATATATTTATGTCCATAAGGTATACTTGTAAATTTAAATACGATGTCTACTGGTTTGAAACATAATATGCAGTCATGGTAATAAACTTAAAGTCAAAAAAAGAAACAAAGAATAAAGATCACGGAAGTGATGATGCAACGGCCTGAAGTATTTGGAATCAAGTCTTGAATCCAATGGCAAGATAATTCTTCGTCCATGACAAAAATCGGTACGGGATAAGATTTGTGATCCTACACTCAGTCACATTTTAACGCACCGTACTTGGTTGTCTCATGGGGATCCGGACATATTCGTTGACTTGTTATCCTCTTAATTTATTCCTTCTCCATACAATATCTATCGATAGATTTTTTAAAGTTGATGAATTACATTATTAGTTGTGAATTGTGATTCCCTATCCATTTGGTGTGCAAGCGATATTCCGGATTGAAGGTGATTGATTGGTATGATATAAAAAAAAAATCATTAAACGATAAATAGTATAAAACAATGTAGCTTATGAGATGAATGCAAATATTATTCTGTGATTTAAACTGAATTAATCAGATTTCGTTTTAGATTAAATCATTCACACCGTCTTTATTAATGTTAACATAAAAACCTCCTAAAACTTTGACTCGCACGTCCGTCGTGGATAATTTTTATTTTTTTATAATTTTTAATTAAAAAATTATATTAATTTTTATTTCACTAAACTAATGGCAATTATTTTAATATAAAAAGCTGGATTTTTGATGAGACTATTTATAAAATTGTCAACATATTTCAATAATCAAAAAATAACATTAAATTTATAATTATTATTGATTTTTTTTGTTTTTTTAAATGAATTAAAAAATTAAAATTTTTGAATAACATATTTTTTTAAATTAGTAACTTAAGTAGGTGTTAGGTAATATTCCCTGTATATTTTGGTTTATAATCATTTTTGGATAATATATTATTGGTAAATTCAAAATAAATAAATAGAAAATATATAGTTGTTAGATAAATTTACATATATTAATAATTTATTTTAATTTTATATAATATTAACATAATTTAATAAATTTTAGTCCTTTTCAACATGGCACGTGATAGTATTTTAATCATTTTTAACATGGTGCCAAATATACATATTTTTTATTAAATGTCCATCTTAAATATTTTAATATTTAACCATATTTTGATATCTTTCATAATTTAATTCACTATATTTATTCTTTACTTTTAATATAATATAAAGATTAATTATGAAAATATGGGATCTCTATCATTATTTTCTTTGTTTCAATCTATTAAGTTTTTTATTTTAAATTATTATATATATCATAGAATTAGTTACACATTTACATTAAAACTTATCACTTACAGTGCTAACAAATAATTTTATAAATGTAGTAAATTTTATATAGTTTTTATTCTTAATAGGTTTTACTAATTTCATATAATTCTCTTTTACTTTTCAGATTTTGAAGATTTTAATATATCTATATACTTGCCAATAAATTAATGTAAATAATCAAAACTTATATGTAGATTATGGAAATAAACTTATTATAACTTTTATGTTAGATATAAAAATTGTACTTCTCATCTTTAGTAGAGAAGATTCAGTTGACTACAGTATCTAGTACCACATGTAAACTTAAGATCAGTTCGACATTTTTGAAGCTCTTAGAATATGTGTAGACAATCGAAACATTCATGGACACTCAATTCATTGGATTCAATATAAATCTGATTTTGCAAACTTATCTAATAATTTAATGTGTCGATCAGCCACTTATAGATTGATGAGACTGACTTCTCATAATTTTGAATCATATTTGAAAAGTTTGAACAGAGAAATTACATTATGCAACCTCTCATGTTTAGAAAAGTCATCTTCTAGAGCAAAACAAGTATGGGAGAAAGCATATCTGTGTCTGTGTGTAAAATAATTAAGAGTTTTAAGGGAAAACGAACATTATGAGGAGCTACTGAACGCCACACTCCATCATTATTATCTATATCTTAATATTATAGAAATAATAGAAATACTTTTCCGTCCAATACCAAACCAGGTCGCCAGGTGGCGAACGACTAAGTTTTGGAATTGGCACCAGTAATACCCTCTATAATATACATGAAACTCAAATGGCCCACTAGTTTTTTCTTCCTATCACTTGTACTACATTCATCATAATTATAAAGGCTCTCTGAGGTTATGCAAATCTCATTTCTTCATAGCACATCATTAATGTCTTTTGAAAAATATCGTTTTACACAAGTCATCATGAACCAAAAGATCAATTGTTTTATCGATAGTCTAAAAATTCATGAAGGGGGGGCTAAATTATCTAAAAAGAAAAAATATGGGTGAGATTTCCCCAATTTGACCAAATATTGAGGGTGTTAAAGTTGATGGAATTAAAGTTGTTTGTTTATCTGGAAAAAAAAAAAACAAGTTTTGGGACACACTATACAATAGCTTGCTGCATTTTTCGGATCGTTGAACCATTCATATATTCATCCAGAGAAAGTTAAAGCTTCAGAGATCCTTCAGAGAAACTACAAGAAACTATTTTGAATGGCGACCAAAGTGGTTATCGTGGTATGTAAATTTCTTCTCTTTTTTTTATTTCTTTTATCGTGGCTACTCCTTAGTCTAATTACTGCTTCTTAACGTCATTTTATGTTTAAGATCGAATAGATACTGATTTTATATGGCAAGTTTTGTTTCATTATTTACTTTTCCTGGTTTGAGTGTTTGATTAATAAGCTAAGCTCTTGTAATTACTTGAAATGGAGTTTTTTGATGATTCAAGTTGACTTTTTTAAAGTGTGTTTGACATTTGGGTGCAGGTACTACTCTATGTACGGTCATGTTGAGAAACTTGGCTGAAGAGATAGAAAAGGACTGCTTCTGTTGAAGGTGTTGAAGCCAAACTATGGCAGGTTTTGTTTTGTTCTGTAACTCTCTTCTTTCAATGACAATACTTTTCTTCCATATCCACTTTTTGTTTCAATGAGAAACATATGTTCAACAAATCCAATGTTGTTCACAGGTACCAGAGACGCTTCCAGACAGAAAACACTCCTTAAGATGAGCGCACCACAAAAGAGAGGGATAACCAAATATCACACAACGAACCTAAACTGAAAAGCCTGATGCCCCTTTTTTTTTTTTTTGGTTTCTTGGTTTTCCCCGACAAGGGGGGGGGGGGTTTTTTTTTTGGGTATGATGTCTGCTCAGTTCAAAGCTTCTTGCGCAACCGTGGACTCTGGAGGACCAAAGCACTGGCCGAACCAGCTGGTATCTTCTAAACAGCACTGGCCTCTCAAGGTGTGCAGAAAACCACCTGCGTAACCTCTCTCTCTCTCTCCTCTCTCAAGAAACAAAACACACACTCTTCACATCAATCTCTCTCTAGGGCTATATAATTAAAAACCGTTTGTATTGTGTGGTAATCATTCATAGATGACGGCGATAACTCAGCGGTTCACCACGGGATGCTATTCGTCCCAATCGGTACACATTTTGAGCTGGAAGTTGAGATGGAGAGAAAAGTTAAAAGGAGGGAGCCCTTATGGGGAGTGGAACATTCGCAGGAGATGTTCCAGGCAGGCCAAACACAGCTTTGAGCTAGAGCAAGCTTTTTACCAAGAGCAAGTAATTGCAACCATCACTCAGAAAGCTCAAAGTATATACTGCTTAGAGACGTTAATCACATTATGGTACAATAAGAAAAATTTGGTTCTGTTGTTTTTTCACAGCAATAATTCTTGTCGGTTGGTTTTTTAAGTATAGATATGGTGCTTTGTCTTGCACTCCAAACAAAAGATGCCCGTGTTATTGTTCTGTTTTCTTCCTATTGTTAAACTCATCTAAGATCTTAAGAATTTCTAGAGAAGAATACAAAACTCATTTTTATTTAAAGAAGAGGGTGGTTGCAGTGCACTCATAAACAGAAAACCCTAATCTTGGTTTCTAAAGAGTCCATGTCAGAGGACTTGAATGAGCATTCCCCGTAGCGGTCTGTTAATGAAGGGAAGAACTTCACATGTTTGTAGGCCAAGTCATGTGGATTCCCGAAGGTAAATTTGTAAAGCTCATGTTTGAGAAGCATGCCTTGTAGTGATTCTCTTCATTCCTTTCAATCTCTCTCCCTCTTCTTGCAGCCATGTGAGCTTTCTTCCCTGACCGAACACGCTCTTTCCAACAAGCTCTTTTGAACTCCTCCTTTACTTTCCGGAGACAAGCCTTCATGTTTGATCATTGCATCAGAAACTCGGTCAAGATCGTCAAGCTCTCCAGTCGAAACAAACAGGTTAACCGGCGGGTTAGTTGGGAACATTATGTAAACCTCAGTAACTATACACTCTTTCCCAAAACATCTTCTCCGAGTTCAGAGAAACAAGGAAGACAATACTCAACCGTTCTTCCTTCGATGTTTCTTAGAGTAATCTTTCTCTGTTTACAGACCAAAGTAAAGATCCGAGAGCTTGGTCCTCTCAACTTTGTTCTGTCTCTTTCTCTAATGGAATGTAAGGAACCCACCCGTTCTCTTCTCCTTCAATCCTGATGGTTCTTCTGAATTTGATGCGCTCTGAATGAATCGATTTTGATGCTCGTTTTTTAGAAGGCTCGTGGTTGAGTCGATGACAACAACGCGTGGGACAATTGAACAAAGTAGTGTTGATCATTGTGGAAGAAAGTATTGAGGTTCTCAAAGCCAAGAACATAGACTTTCTTTCCGTGGAGAAACCCTCCTTCCTCCAAGGCTTCTTCTAGGTGTTTGAAGTCCCAGTTGAGTCCGTAGAGTGCATCAGTTTCCCAATGTAAACCAGCTTCCACAAATCTTCTAGGTTACGGTTTCTCACTCCAGGTACTCTGCCTCTCTTCCTCTTGTGGTTTGCACTTTTGGTTTCTTTCTATTCGCCACGTTACCGTTCTTTCTTAGTCCCCTGTTCGTTTCCCTCTTTCTCTTTACCACCTCGCGCAGAGCAGCACATCATCTCGTCGTTTTGAGATCACCTTTAGGATCTTTTCGAAACACTCTTGCTCATGGTTCTCTCCTTCCTCATCGTACTGTTTTGATACAGGAACCAAAGGAAGAGATATACGAACAAATAAAGACAACCCTAAACTTTCAACAAAGAAGCGAGACGCAGAGATCAATGAAATTTTCTTTTTTTGTAGTTTTCATTAAAACTAAAGATAGTATTTATAGAAAGATTGAAAGCATACAGAGAAAAGGAAAGATGAATTTTAAAGAAAAAAGGAAAACGTATATCAGCACGAAGTATTTCGAAAGAAAGTTCTGTAACAAATTGTTTTTTGTTCAATATTAGCAAAAAAAAAAACAAATTGTTTTTTTTTTATTAGTTGGGCGTTAATTTTAACGCAACTAAAAGGAAATTAGGATTTGCTTATCATTGATGCTTTTCAGTTTTTGGAAAAATTTGATGCAAAGAAGGCAATTTTCCCGGTTTAGATAAACAGTTGAATTTTTAACTTCATTAAGAACAATAATTAAGAAAATTTATTAACTCCGTTCCATTTCAATTCACTTATATACATTTCACTGTAAATTAAGAGAAAATTATATAATATTATTTATATATAATATTTAAATAAACTAATTATAAAAACATATTGGGTAAAATAAGTAAATTTATATATAAAATTGGCATTGGAAGTGTAGAATAACACTTATTTTAAACAAAATAAATCTAAAATAACAACTTAATATGAAACATATGGAGTATTATCCTAAATAAATTAGTATAAACTATTTTTATCTCATTTTGGAAGAATATAATCTTTCCCGTGTGGATACAACTTCCACCTGGGCCCGGAAAATGTTTGGCAAAGGAAAAGTCTAACAGGTGCCACGGGGCCCCGCTTACTATTTAAAAAAAAAAAATTATATGTACTAAACTTAAAATATAATTTAACATAATTAATTAATATTAATATGTTTCTTTTGTAGCCCCAACAATCAAAAAATAATAAGTTATTTTTTTAACTTTTTAAAAAGTTCAATGGAAAATTAAAGGAAAGATAATTAAGGAATAAGTTGACCTAATGTATTACCTAGTCTTTTTTCCCATTGTCTTCTTCCTAAGTTTAAAAAAAAAATAAAACGACGCAGATAAAAAGATTGTGCCTTAAATTCAAAAGAAAGCTATAAGATAAATTACGAAAAATTTGATTGTGTGATTTAGGAATAAGAGATCGTCAGAAACTTATGAAACAAAGTGATGTTGCTTAACGTTTTTCATGATAAATTTTAATGGAAAAATATTTCCAGCATTAAAAGAAAAATTTACATTTACGTCCCTGAAAATTCTGAAGAATGATTTGCTTTCTCTAAAAAAAGACTCTTCGAGATGATTGGAGAATTAACAAATGAAGTAGCGGTGAAAAGATTTTAAAGTATGAGAATAAATTTGTAAGGTAAGTTTTTTAGTTGTTAATTTTTTTTTATTTAAATGAATTAGTTATTTTAGAGTATTTGTGCCCCGTTTAATTAATATTTAAATCCGCGACTGAACTCTCCCACACTTTAACTTGAGATGTTAATTTATAAGTTTAACCACCACACGAGGGTAAGATTTTACATAAATATAATTTGTTATAGGCAAGATTACCAGTGTTGATATTTTTTTAAAATTTTATGTGTCAGAATTTGTTAAAAAAGAAGGCAGTATCGTTTTTGGTTAGTGTAAATACTATATAGCGGTTCCTCTGCACCTTCTCACAAAAGTAAAAACAAAATGGATTAAAGGAAAACATAAGCTGCCAATATGTATGATTTAAGGAGCTAAGCATAGTTTGAACAAAAAAGTAAGTACAAGCATATGTTAAAGAAATAAAACTTAGCAGAGAGAGATAAATGATTAGGAGCTTAACGATAGTTCCACCGATTCAATATGCTTCAAGTTTCTCTTAAGTTTTCTACGCCCATTGTCTAATTGAATGGTGACCCCAACAAAAGGGTTTCCAATGGATCCAGTTCAAGACACTGGGGGCTTACAAACTAGACCATTAGCACAATTGTTTATACAAAGATCTAATCATGGTCGAACTATATGTATGAGCATGATTGGGTTGATTCTCTACAAAAAATCTCTAAAGTAATACTTATTACATAGAGTCATAATCTATACCAAGAGAAATATAATATATTCCATGACTAATTGACGAATCAGGCAATAGATAGTAGTATGCTTTTGTATGACAGGTTTAATGAAATCACTATCCTACCAGTGGCATTTCGTTCGATGAATGTCTCCTGAAGGAATACAGGCGGTGTGGTGGTTCCACATGCCTAAACTGCAAATATCGTCAATGTTCAAGTTCGTCGATCGAGTCCATTCGCGTTACTATTGCACATAAAGGCACATTGAAAACTCTATTTGACCATGCACTGAATAATGTTTTTGATGCAACTTCGAATTTGGCTTTGCGATTTTAGCTCAAGGCTTAAGTAGGAGAAGCTAGAACCTTTTCGTGGCCATTGTTGTTTTCGGCAAAAATGGCTAATAGAATACTACAGAACGGGCTTATATATATTCGACTGTTTCTTCTAAACATACCCAAAGATAAATGATTAGTGAACATTATACTATCAACAATGTAAATTATGTAAAAGGCTCGGACGAGTGTTGGTTTGGCCATCACGCATATTCATTGTGATAAGTAGGAATATTGGTGCTGTCGTCAAGTTGTATAACAAGATTTTTATAATCTCTGCGCAAAAAAAATCATAATTTATATCCATAATTTGTATTATAATATACCACATAGCTTTTCAGTTTTCTAAACATGACAATGATGTTAAAC